>CAJNIZ010002047.1:80770-130077 GCA_905231905.1 Symbiodinium pilosum | reverse complement strand
CTTGGAAATATATTGTTATAAAATTGTATTGTTGACGTTTATTGGAATGGTCATGGTGAGGTTGCGGTTGACAAGCGTAAGAAAACAAACCTAAGGTTTTTTTTTTTTTTGGTATTTGTATTTTGATTTTTTTTTGAATCAATTCTTATTGGAAAATTCATAATGAAGTAATGAAGCCACCGCTGAGACAATACCTCAAGAAAGTTGAAAATCAAATGTTGACTAAACAGGCCTCAACTTGCAATAATATTAATAAGGCTCTATTTTGACATCATGGCTGCCAAAGCGGTAACTTCATATCAATGTTAATTATTGAAAATATCGCACAAGAAAAAAAAATGCGAGAAAAGAACATTCAAAAGAAAGGCGAGGAAAAAGGGAAAACAAAAAACAAATTTTGGAAGACAAACACGTGACAGCGCTGCATACACCAGAAAAAAAAAGCCACAGAAAGTTCCTAAAAATAAACAAAAATGGCGGAAACCAAAACCACGCAGCAAAGAAAGAAAAAAGGACAGGAACGCTATCTAAGGAGCAGAAACGGAAATGGGTTGGGGGCGCTTTTGTTAGACAAATATATCGAATAAATAAATAAATATAAGAAGCGTATGTACAACAAAACACAAAAAAAATACAGGACAGGAAAAGCGAGCAAAAAAAAATAAAGAATGAATTAAAAGAACAAAACAAAGAAAAACACAAAAAAAATGATAAGAAAAAAGATTGGAAAGAAAAAGAACGAGAAGAAGAAAAAAATATCAGGAAGAAAAACAAAAATTGGAATTCGGATTGGTGAGTTTCCATCAAAAATTGAAATGACATTGGTCCGAAAAATCGTTCGAATTTTCTATCAATTTTACAATTGAAAATCGTTGAAATTGTATTGTCACAGAATATTTGTGTAATCAATCAGGTCCTCATGAAAGTTCGAAAATTTCTATCAAATGAAAAATAAGCAAAATAACATGATTTTCTTTTTGCAATCGGGAAAGAGTAAAAATCTGTCAAAACAAAAAATGATTTGGCATTGAAGGAATGGAGGGATAATCAAATCACAAGGAAGAAAGGAAGCTGAAATATTTTGATTCCATGTTATTAATACATTTTGTAAACATTGAAAAATCACAGCAGTACTGGAATTGGGCGAAACATTTTTTAAACAATATGTCATTTTTTTTTTTTTTAAAATCGATCATAGTATTTTTACGAAACTGGAAATGTCTGTGTTCTAAATTGTAGGATGAATGCGGTTTATTTTGTTGTTTCAAAGACCGGCAATAACATTCTGGAAATTTCCTTGTCTCGTTTGGTATCTAAGCTTTGGTTTTATGGTGGAAGCAATTTAATTTGCCGCATTTTTTGACAATACTGCAAATTATTATATTATTATTTGATATAGTATATTGTGTTATTTTTTGCAAAATCATTATTTGATATTTTTCTATATTTTTTAAACAAATTATAAAATTCTTTTTGTCCTACGTCTTCTGCGATGATATTTTGTTTTCAAGCACCTTTAGAAATTATAGTAAAAATATCCTGGATATTATCTTCCCTTGATATTTTTTTAAATGAAAATCTATTTTTTGTAGGTCAATGCTGGCTTAGCCTAGGCGTTACATTATATGATATTATGAAAATATTAAATTTGATAATTTGCAAGAAGAAATAAAGACATTGCACCCGAAATGCAAGAAAGATAGCAAAACATTCCTTTTTAACGGCAATTAATAAAAACGAACATTTTTTGTTTCCCGCAAAAATTTCGAATTCAAACTTCATTTTATTCTTGCAGGAAATTTCTGGACTGGCGTATCTTTGATTTGGGAATGAAGCTTACACACCAACCTTTCTTTGGATGCTTTGAATCACAACTTGCGAAATACGATTTTTTTTAAATATATTCAATTTGATCATAATCATTAGGGAACTTGAAGAGCTGGCCGAGATTGATAGTATTGAATTCATTATTCCAATTTGATCATTTAAAGAATCATTTCTTTGATAATGATATACCAAATTGATTTGCCCCAATTAGGTCTCTTTGAATCAAAATCGCGTATCTATGCGGAATATCGTGAAAAGTTTGATGACTCGATCTTCCAAAAATCGTGCTGCCGTTCGAGACGTCCTCCAAATTTATATTTTTTCTGATAAACCGATTTTTAAAAATCGCGCCCCCGGTTGATACGTCCTGGAAATTCGAATGATTAGTTTTATGAAGAGGGATATTCTTGGGGAAATATCCTGATCTCTGATTGATAAAGGATTTGCTGGATTCATTATTTGAATTTTGATTGCTTGAGGAATGATTCCCTATCAATTTTGCCGAATTTTACCAGATTTTTTTTTCATAAAATCGCGCGCTTTTATGCTCCCTTACGGACCATCTTACAAATTTGAATAGAAATCGCGCTCCCGTGCGGATCGTCTTGATTTTATTTTTGGAGAGAATCTCCTTCCCTGGCGGAGCTTCTTGAAATTTTTGAAAAAATCGCTTTCTTATCCAGACCTTGCCGCAATTTTTGACGAAGATTTTCATTTACATCGTTCTCTTATTCAGAATTTTCGCAACGTCCTAGACTTTTCCTCGGTGCTTGAGAAAATCTGAGATAAACTTGAGGACATGCGGGCGATGATCGATGAAATCCGTATTACGAACTTTATATATTTCGTACCCGCAGCTCTTGATATACATATAGATCTTGTGACGAGGTGCTTCATTATATTATTATAAAAATAATAGGAAATGCCATAAAATATATCAATTTCTTAGTCCAACCAAACTTATACACAAATACTCCAGAAAGAACGATACCTTTTCGAATCTATAAAAATTCTGATATGGACGTGGAGAAATCTAATCTAATAGATTTTTTCGAATATTAAATTTTCGTGAATATAGGAAGCCAATATTTATATGTGCCACGACAAAAATATTCAGATATTAGAATATAAAAATATTAGAAATAAATAAATAAGAATCAATGAAGCTCTTTGATTTTTGCCTTGGTCGTATCAAAAAATATGATTTATATATTATTCGTGCTTTAGAATTAAAAATCAATTTTCCAAATATTAAATTTCCAAGCAAATTACGACTAATAGATAATAATTACAAAAATATGAAAAAATAATATCTTAATTTTTGAAAATCAGATCCCGTATACGATTAAACGGATTTTTTTCGGAATAATATATAATATCCTAGACCCCTTTATCTCTTCATACTCTTTATGAGCTTTAATAGAATTTCGTATTCTATCGGCATTACTTATATATCCATAGAAAACTAATATTATCGAATAATAGATATTTTTAAGATAGAAGAAAAACGATTTTTGAAGAATCGAATCCCAATTCTATCAATTTTCTTCGCATCTTTTTATTTGAAGAATATTCTAAAGGTAATTCATTCTCATATATCTACCCAGATAGAGAGACCCCCTTATTACTAATAGAAAATTTCCGCCAGACTAATTCCAGATCTTTTTTATACCGATTTAGGCTAACGATGGGGGGGTTATTTCCGTCAAATACGCAAGCTATTTGGGGTTCCCAAAAAAATCCTGCTCCATAATCATAAGACGCACGCCCACAAATACATATATATGAATTGCTTCACCCCTCGCCTCGTCGGCGCCCATATTATATCATTATTCAACTTATGTATCTATACGTAGAAATGAATATCTTCATATATATATATACTTATTATAACAAGAAATCATATAACACATCTATATATCTAATCATATCATATTTACCGATTTCGCACCTACGCAGCATGCTCATCATGCAGCCGCGGAATACAATCCCAAGAATTCGCATTCTATTATTTTACCTTCTTATATCAGCGGGCGCACCGTCTGCATAATCTAATATTGAAAATTAGCTTAAACTACCTATATAGTTTTCTCCGCTTCTATAATTCCAAGAGAAATCGAATATCATAATGCTTATATTACTATATAAGAAATATAGGATTTAGACTACGTGTATCTTAATTTCATGAACGAAAGAAATTCTTCATATAATAATCAAGATCTAAGATCTCATAATATTGTAATATATCATAAGATCCCATAAGATTAGAGAACATCATGAGATCAGAAAAATGAATAGAATGAAAGATCGTAATCCTAAATATACGAATTAATACGGCAATATTTAGGAGGTGCCTTGCGGGCGACAGCCATGACTATTATGTAAGCTTGGGTTTTGCTGTCGATTTACTTCAATCACCAAGAGAAATTCACGCAGTGGCCCAAAACAATTAAAAGCAATTACTTAATTGCTTACCTGGAGGATGATATGATGAATCTTGAATATGTTTGGATACACTTTTTGGCTAGCTTTGAGCGTTTTGCTTGCCCGCGTCTCACTTCCGATCACCTGCAGAAATACAAGGGGATTGAGGATTTTCAGAAAAAATAATGTGACGTTGCCAGGGGATGATGGGGTCGCTGTTGAAAGTTGCAATTTAGAAAAAGAATCCGTTTTAGCTTTTCTCCATAGCCGCAAAAGGAACCGTGAAAAAATCAACAGCAATGTTTAATAGCTCAAGCCTCAAATGGGCTGAGGGCTCTTGACCTGGCTAACGTTTGCCTGGCCATGCAGCCCGAGGCCCTCCAAGCATTAAACCCTCGTTACCTCGGCTTTCCAGGTATAGCCACAATATACTCCATAGAAAGCTAGAGATGTGATGATTTTTCTTGTGAACCCCGTATATGGTCTGCTTGTTCTGGAAGTGTGGAAGAATTCGGAACCTGCCGCTACACTGATTCCTGAATTCATAAACGCGCATGTATCTCATTCAGCATTGCAGCTCGACATAAGGCGTGGGCCCAGAGATGACGGCTGGCTACAGGCATCAAAACAGGAAAGCTTGTCTGCACTTTGTTGTGCTGTTGTACCTAGCCCAACCACAAATAGGGCAACCGACAACCCAAAATCTAAACTAACCTATACCCTTGGCTCTTTCAAGACCCTGGGCTGGCAGACTGTGCAAGACTGTTCTCGGAATCACGCTTTCTCGCATGCCCGCTCCATGCTAAACAAGCCTGCACTACCAGAACACATGATACTGCAATTCTTCAAGAATCAATCCCGTTCCCTCACAAACCAAGAATCTGCTCTAACAACCAATGATTGACAATCAACGTTTGTTGGCCCTATACAAATTAACCCGTAGCCTACTACTAGTAGGCCACGGGTTCTTATTGTGGCGCACCCCCAACTCTAGACACTAAAGCCTAAACACTAAACTCCATCTGCGGGTGCTGCTGAGCGGCCGAAGAGCTCCAGCAAGTAGAGGAAAAGCTGGATTATGTCCAAGTACAGATCTGGGATAGGTCTTGAATTTCAGAGTTTAGGTGGTCAAATTTTCTGTTACGGTAATTTCACGGGCAGCGGAAGGAATTCAAGCACCATGATCCAGGATTCTCATACAGGGATCAATGGAAGGATCCATGCCGCATACTCCAGGATGTATCTTGCACTGGGCTTGGGGTTTCGGCTTTTGGCAATGAGGGTTGCTACTTGGAGTTTAGGGCTTCCGGTGCAGGGCGGGGCTTCATTTGGCTTAGGGGCTTACAGCTTTGCTTTCAAGGACCTACACCCTATTCCTGCAACCAAGACGCGCCAGGGCCCAGGTCAACATGGGCTTTCAGCAATATAAACCCTCAGGCTTGGCTCTGAAGGACCATGGATTTAGGCAATACACCTCATCACCAATGTCTTGGGTGATGCCAAGCAAAACACAAGGGATAGCCGGGTATTGGGTGCACAAGGTTCAAGATTTGAGGTATAGCTTAACTCATGGCCTTTTACAGTAACAACTTCTACGAGGGGGAAACTCTGTGAATGGAATGTCCATCTCAGGTAAATAGCCGAGTGGAAGCACTTGAAAAGCATAACCCCTCGGCAGTTCCATAATCTCTGACAGTAGGCCCTCACCACTACACCCTCCAATCCTAAGATACATACTAAGGTAGAAGCCTGAATAATTAGGAATGTTATCACTCTGTTGCCCCACTATACTTCAAAATTTCACTCTATTCATGGAGGTTTGAAAGCCTAAAACCCATGTACCGTATAGCCAGAGTGGTCCACATGCGGCACCTCTTGAGGCTGACGCAAATACTGAATCTGCCCTGGAACGCTGTTTATGGACAATTGTTTATTAGAGGATTACAATATGAAAAACGAAAATTATTTCGGGAAGCTTTCAGAATGTGTACTGCATCATTCACACGTAGCTTCGTTCCAATCACCGTGAGATGATGACATAGAAGCCTCATGAATATGTTCCAAGCATCTGGTTCCCGCCTTCTTATCTGAATCGCACGCTTTCACGCGGGAACAATGTGGGCTGAGCGACTTCAAGCTTGTCAGTCCCAGAATGATCAAGTTCAAAAGATCTTGCGACTGGGTGCCATGGTTCAAGAGCGTATGGAAACAGCTCATGAATCACAACTTCGCGTTCTGTAGTTGGAGGTAGCCCGAAAATTTGCAAAATGTATTTATGGTAAGGGCTCTTGGCCGGGGCTTACGACGTGTCGGATCCTAAGGTTTGAAAACCCTAAGGTGGGTTAGAGCTTCCTCACAGGTACCATGGATGGGGTTACATAGAGATCGTACATGAACTATATGAATACATCTAATATCTAATTTATGGTGTTCTAAGAAATGCTCATATTAAAGAACATATGCCCAATTATAGAGGAATGTGAAACTCCATACCACCAATTCGCCCAAGCCCATAGGGACAACAGCTATGAGTTCGAAATCGGATCCTTTTGGCTCTTTGTCGGCTTCGGGGTTAGGGTAAAGAGCCATGTGGCAGATGTGGCATTATTATTCTCTTAACTCCTAGGACAGCCCAAAAGATAGGATCTTATTCTGTACTGGGGCCATAAGCATTGTACCACAATGGAAATTCTTAATATCAAAATTTCAACTTGGACGGGAATCGTTGTGGGACGCCTTTGGGTGATCCCATGGGGATTGTGGACGTTTTGGAGAGTAATGAGCCCTTGAATCTGGATGCCAGGCAATCGCAAACAAAAACCTAACTCCTAAATCCTAACGCTTAAACATGAACCCCCAAACTAAAATAAATACCCAATTGCTAATGTTCCAGTTTCCTTACATTTTAACCTCCCGAATTCAACACCCTTTAGCACACGCAAAACCCTCCACGCCAAACCTTAAGCTGTAAAACCTAAACCCTAAACCCCCTGCATCGCCTAGTTACTGCTGGAACACGGTCCCCGAGTCGCTTGATCATGGTAAAGTAGAAGCCTGAACGTGGACACTACACCAATGACAGAAAAGCAAATGGAAAAAGTCCAACCTAAAGTGTTGCAAATGGGTTGTATAAAGGAATGGATAATTACCAATAGTGGAGAACCCAATGGCAAAGAACATGGAAAATGAAGTAGAAATGGTGTTTATACAAAGGTTTATAGAACTCTTGGAATGTGCGGAAGCCTATAAGATTACCGAAAGCTGAAATTGATATGATCTAAAAACAATATTTCCCCTATAGATAAGGAACATGGGTTCTTCCGAAAAGACTATATTAGGGGCCCCTTGGTAATCCTGATATTGCCAATTTCTCGTATGAAGCATCCCAAATTTTCCATATACGAGAGTAGGACCGCCTCACCGAAGCCAACCTTGACGTCAAAATCTCTATACCCCCAGAGCTGTTGAAACCCTCAAAACTCGGAGTTAAGGACCTTTTGGGTATACTTCAAATCATATGTACGATAGGAGGGCACACACCAAACCTGTAGAGCCCTAAACGTGCAACACTATTCCGCAATACGGTACGATTGATGCCGAATATCCTATAAGACCTTAAACACCTTCTACTTTGAGAAATATGAAATATGGTAGTTTAGTCTGGTATATAAAGGTGATGCCGGACTTTAAGTATCCTAAATTCCCTAGACCCTAAGCCCCCTAAACCCTGGACCGTAAACCTCCTGAAAGCTAAATTGCCTAGCTCCCTAAACCCCTGCAGACGATCGGCTGATGGCTGCCATGCAGTAATCATCCACCCCGAAGCGGAACTTGGAGTGCTTGCCGCCCACCTTTAGGATCTGACTTTAGGGTTTACAGTTTTTGGATTCAGGGCCTGCAAAGACGACTGTCCTTTTAGCAGTCCTATGCAGGGACCCCAAATCTCCTTTTGAGGAAGGTAAGTTGGACGGCTCTTCAACGGGTTTCGAGCTCCTATCCAACCCAGTATTCTTGTGATCTCCTCAGGTGGACGTCTAGCACATACACTTACCAACATTAGTACGGAATGCTACAGACCATAATAGAACCTCACGTTACGTATATATGTAAATATACAAGTTCACATACATTTATCTCGCCTACAACCTGGAAACTCACCATGTGCGTAATTGGACTTCTCGAGGGTGTCTTCTTCCAGGTTGGTGCATAGACCCTCAGGTGGTTTGGCCTCTATCAATGTCCATAAAACAACTTCATTGGATTTACTTGTTAGGCTTAGGGAAGCAGATCCTGCCCCTCCACAGCTTGGCAGTAGACGGCTGCCGTATCGTTGGAATATTGTGCCGTGAGTACTGTAAGGACCTGAATAACTAAGATTTGCGGGCACATTTCTGATATCTCACAATGTTTCTATCAGGAGCTTTCAAAGAGTGCAGGCTTCTGCGTTCCAATTGCACGACATTTTCTCGTGCCAGTGCTTGGATTGATGACGATGGCAGTTGGCTCGGCAGTTGTGTTCCGCGGGTCGCACCATTGGTAATGCTTCGGACCAGATTGGGGTTACATAAAGGAAACTGAGAGTTCCCTGTCTAGCCGGAACCCTGCTCTTTGCTCCAAATAGGCCCTAAATCTTAATCTCTGTTTAACCTTCATCTTGAAACATTAACGCTTTATGGAGGTTACGTCATGTTGAGGTCTATTCAAGGTACCTTATACCATAATTGTGCGAGGAAAATAGAACCAAAACAACGATAGCCATTTGTTGAAGCCTCTCCCACAAACCTACACCCCATTTCAGTTTTGGGGGTACATGGGACGAGAACTGGGCACAGACCCTGCAGTTGGGGCTTTTGACCCACATCCCAAAAAAGTGCAATGCTGAATGTAGGAACTGAAGCACACGGTTGTCAGCGCATTTCGAAACCCCTGATTGCTTGGGCTCCTGACAATGAGTTGGGTGTCCAGGACAATGAAAAAGGAGAACAGAATCACCTCAGCGCTTGTTTTGGGTGGTGGTAAAAGTCGGGGCAGGTGGGTCTGAAGGTCAAGCGCCAGCTAATGGCTGCAGATTTAGGAGGTTTTGAGACAGGGCCATACGTCATGTGTGAAGCTGTATATGGCAAATGCCTCCTCACTACTTGAAGATTCAAGGGACTTAGCAAGCAGGTTACACACAGGGTTATAAGCAGGCCGATTGTTTTAGAAGGATGTGTAGCCCTAGTCATCACTAACTCACCTCATCACTGGTTCAATCAGTTTGAAATTTAATGTTCGAGGTGGATAAAACGTAAACTTTCTACCTACCAGTGAAGTAACGTGGAACCCTAAAACAGGGCTCGTAAGGTATGGGTTGATGTGAAAAAAATGGTCTGAGACACCCTGACCCTTAAATTATAAACCACCAACCCCACACCCTCAACCCTGGAGCATGCTGGTAAAAGCAATGACATGTGGGGTTTTCTTGATAAAAAAGAAAGTTTGCCAACAACTATACAATGTGAAAATGAAAAATGCAGTTTCTTGTTGGGGGACGAAAAATCTAAGAACCCACCATAATTCATGATTTCCAAATCATAAGGTTCTCCTACCGAACGAATCAACTCTGAATTTCCGCAGACCTTGTCACCTGATTTCTATTTACATTTTATCATGGCAGGAGCACCAAAATCACTTGCATGGTGTTGGGGGGGGTTAAACGTCTAGGGTTTCGGGCTTCAGGTTCAGAGTTTAAGGCCTAAGGTAAAGCAGGAGTCCTGGCAGTGGGGTTATGGCTCCTTGGGGTCTTCGATGTTTTAATAACAAGAGTGTCATTCTACTTGGCGTCAGCGTCGATAGTGGCATGGAACCCTTCAACAAGCATCTTACAAATACCTATCTGAGGCTCAAAGATTTGAAGTGTTGGCTGCAAAGAAGATGGGTGTTGGCCGCAACGAAGTTGCAAGGAAAAAGTTTCCACCGTGGGAACATTCCATGGGTCGAACATGTCAGGCTGCAGTGAAGGATCTTGCTACAAGGCTTTTAGCACATATCCGAAAACATTAGGCACTAAATCAAAACATCCAATTCTAAGTCCCCACAGCCTAAAACCTAACCCTGTTTCGGTCGCAGAAGATGGGCTTTTGTTTGGCAATGCCTCTATGTAGATAGAATTCGCATGCGTTGCTGGACAGCTTGCCCTCTTGGGGTGTGGTCGCAGACACATTGTTATGGACACTTGTGGTTATCTTTCCAGGATCTAGATCCGACCTGCCGTTTTGAACGACTTTTCAAACAGCAGGACCAGGACACAACTCGCGTAGCCATCGAACCAATGATGGTAGAGTCCTCTGTATGCTGGCTCCCAAAAAGAACCCCATACTTTTTGAAGCCCTCAGCCCGAATCCAGAACCGGAAGCCCGCCCCGCAAACATCCCAAACTCGAAGCCCCGAACGCTCCTTGGTAGGTATATCAATTACAACACGCCGTTGTTACGGTCGATGGAGCAGAATTTACAGCACTTGGGATCCACAGAATGCTGTAATTCCTAGGTACTCCATCCACCGCATCTATAACAGTACTCTAAAACAGACAATTGCGCTAGGAGTCCATGTGCCCAATATCCATGTACTTGAGATTTGGTTTTTGTAGTTTAGGTTGAGGAGAAAATATTTAATGATTGAGGATTTTGATGCTTGGAGTAGCATATTTCCTGGTTGTAGGCAAGAGTTTTTTGTGGATCCCAATCAGCATCCAATTCTTCAGCACAAAGCCCTGAACCCAAAGCAGCGTCCGTCTTGGGGGGTTAACGTAAAAATTAAGAACAATCGAAACCCGAAGCCCGTGTCCTACATAAACTTTCGATCGTGAAGTCTATAGTGATAATTATTCAGGCTTGCATCTTTCCTGACAGTCACCCAACACCCACCTAGCAAACTCAGCTCCGTGCGCCGCAGAATGAGTAAACCAATCGCATCCTTGGTTACGGGCAACGAGTGGAATTCCTGTTTTGTTTCAGGTTTCGGGTTTTATTCCCCTCTCAATCGACCTACCCTAGTGATAAACAACCCCAGAAAAGGCCATTAGATATACAGGTGAATATTTATTTTGAATGCGGGTTGTTCCTACGGGGAGGGGACTACATGGCCGGTAAAAACAAGCCTAGATACAGCAGGGTAATATGGAGGGGTGAACTTTTTGGGAACAGGCTTCAGGACTGAGGGGGCCAGTCTCTGGTCACATACAAGCTTTCAAAGGTTCAGCCGAAAGACTTAGGCACTTCAGCATAGGGATCTCAGTTCAGGGGGCTTGTTGTAGGAAAAATAAGGAGCTAGAATGAGGCGGCCTTTAAAGGAAAACCCAATCCAAAGATGGCGTTATCGTATTGACCTTTTTACTTTCGGTGCCACACCATTGCGTGGTGATGCTAGTCTGCCTACTGAAAGTTCCTACATTACACAAGAAGCGTGGAGATTACTCGTGAATCTTGCATGGTTTCTGCCATCAGCGGTGTTGATAGCCTACAACTGCTTGAGCTATAGGTTGTGCAGTTCTTTGAAGAATCCCTTGACAATACGTATCCTTACGGTGAACGAGGATGCTCTATTTTGAGAAACCCATATTTGGACGTTCTGGTATATGTGGGCTTGCGGCTAGCACTTTAGGGTTCAGGGCTTCGGCTTGTAGAGTTAAAACTCGTGGTCACATCTTCTGTCTTGCAAGCCTGCGACCCTCAACTCTCACATCGTACACGTTCAGAGATGGTGCTCCTCCCTAAACCTGTAACCCCTAAATCCCAACCCCGAAGCGGTGGATCTGTACATGAAGCATAGCACCACTTCAAGGTTCATGGGTAGTTATAGCTTGGGCATCATATAACATTTATAACCCCATGATCAATATGCGTCCCCGCTGCTATAGCTACCCATAAGCCTCCCAACCATGTCTCAGGCCCCGACCCTTGGAAGGCAGGCGAATTTCGGCTAAGGCCACACCTGAGCTACTGCCGAGGAGATAAAATTCCGGGGCTTGATTTGCGTAATGCCCCCGCGCGGAGGAGAATTGGACTTGGTATCTACTTAATTGGGGGTTTAACTCTGCAGATAACTAGGCTATCCACATAGCATACATAGTCAGGGAGGTGATAAGCTGGCTCATGACCCAGTTAAAATAATTACCAGGTCCCATGCACCGCCAGGAAACCTACTGACAGTCTTTAATAAGGTAGATATTGGACTTTATCTTGTAACTGTTAGGTGTTTGTTATCTAGCCTTTGTTCTGTGTGGGCAGTACCGAAGGTTCAGAGCTTAGGGATCAAACGCCCCTCCCACAAAGAGTGAAACCCACCCACCCCCGGTCAATGCATACAACTCGAATTCACAATGCTGTTTTGTTGGGCATATTCATAGCTAGTGGATTGTTGGGAGATAGGACTAATTCGATGTAGATTGCAATATGTCTTTTCTTTTGCTAGCAGAGCATCAACACCAACTCGTTGTGCTCTTGAAATCCGTTTTTGGCGCGCTCGTGGTCAAACACTTCTTTTGGTTGTTGTTCAGTGTGTGAGATGCAAAGGCTTGAATCTAAGCAAGAGGATGCTTCTGATCCGAATGAGACAGGCAACACCCTCAATATGAAAAGCCGCCCTTGTCTAGACACTGCCACATGCTTTTGAATCACTTAAGACTAAAGGGAGGTGATAGAATGATTTCTTGAACGGAGGTCCACCACGTTGCACGCCCCATTGAGAACCACTGAAACAATAATCCACATGAACCCTGAACCACCACCTTAAACTCTAAATCCAAAGTGAATAAGAGGACTTGGGTTACCCGAGCCCCCAAAGTTGGACACAATGACTACAATATGACTTGTAGAAGGTCGTGATTTTAGATGCTGGGGAAACCAAAGCCCCCTCGTCTCATATGCGCCTCCATATAACCCGAGTTCCCAGTCCGTGTTCCATCTGACGTCCTTTTTGATTTTCCATGATAAGGTTCGGGATAACCCCAGAACCCAAACCTCCCAACCTTGGACCCCTAAACCTCCAGACCCTAGACTTTAAACCCCAAACCTTCTACCCGAACCCTGAACCCTGCCACATAAACCAAAGCCGGGCACAGCATTGCCACCAACATGACCATCCCGAAGCCTCAGTTGTAGAAGAAAAGGGGCTTTCGCTCAAGCATTGGGGTATACGTATCATTTTGAGGCCTGTTGTAGGTAGAAGGATCCAGGACCAACATGTTGGTGCTTACTTATTTAGGCATCCACAATTTGGGGCTCCGTCAATTCCATAAACCCTGAATACCCAACCCTCAAACCAGCTTTTGGGCTTCCATCATCGTTTAAGGATGGTCGGTCCCATGATATGTAAGGCTTAAGGCCGAGGATTTCGGGCTCTCCACATCCATAATGCCCCATACTACATGCTTTTTGATGTCGTATGGGGGAACCTCGTGTCTGACAAATACCGTTTAGGGCATCCTAATCTCTAGCTCTGGTGTGCGGCTAGCAAAACCTGGTGTTGGGGTTTAAGGGTTCGAGATGTTCGATTAAAGAGGTACACGACTCCCCCAGGATAATCAAGGTTAATTAAATGGAACCTAAGGCGGTAACAAAGGAAGTTGGGGAACGCATGACAACTTCCAGAATGAACATGTGTTCGGGGCTTTATGATGACCTGTCGTGTTCCTAGAGTCAACCCACTCGCGGATGACAAAATACCCATTCAGCACCTGTGTGGAAGCGGCGCGGGCGGGAAAGAAGCGACATATGGATCTTTTTTCATGAATACCATTGCGCTCCGTGCGGTTGAGTGACCTTGCTCTTGATGTCAACACCCAGCCCGACCAATCCCGTGCAGATACTGTATCTTCCGGATGACATGAAGGTCAGCACCGGTTGTCCAATGGAGATTAAGAGTTGGGGAACAACCAGTGCATTTCAACGCGGGTCTCACCGGCATGAGCATTGATCAGCTTATCTACCTAAATACTTCAAAAAATTGACACGTGGCTTGTCTAAGTACACATACCCAAATGCAAAGCTCTTCCCCAAACGCTGCACATGATGAAAACAATCCGGAAATTTCATTGCTGGTCATCTCCTCTGCTGCCATCACATGGCGGTTTGTACAGCAAACGAATATTTTTGGGCATCTCCAAATTATGGCACTCTTCCTTTGGGTCATATGTTTAACACGGCCCAAAATCGTTAGGGTGCCAACAGAGGACTTGTTATAAGGGTTGCGGCTACCGAAAATGATATTTTTTTTGAGAACTTACAATATTCTGTCGGAACAAACGCAGCACCAGGGACTGAGACATACAAATTTCAGTTTGATGTTTATTTGGGGTATCCTGCATCGTGACAATGCAAAGAATCCAGAACTTCAATGTTGGAATTTTTAGCTACGCTTCTACATGACATAATCCTCATAAACCGTTGTACAGACCCAGCTTCCATGCCATGTTCCATCACCTTTTTCATGTGATTCGCCGTGATACTAATGATTTTGGCCGCTGAACCTTAAACCCTTACAGCCAAAGATGCCGGCGTTTTATGTGTGGGGGATATCGGGATATGTCTTGGATATATTGGGTACATATAGGGATTTGCAGGGATACGCAACTGCGGGGCCACTTTTTGGAAGCCCGTATAATAAGGACGAATGTATATTGGGGTCCATTTTCAGCGCCACCTTTTTCTGGAAACTCCGTTTTCTCTTTCAAGGTTTGCTGTCGGAAGCTCCAAGAATCCGAAACCCGAAGCTACTGTGTGCTGCGGAACCCCAACAGTGCCTGTTTGATTCGTGCAGATATGACTCTTCTAGCCTTTACCATGTCCCAGTGCAATTTTTAACACCAAAAAGATCAGACGTGCAGTTTCTAGGATGTGTTTGCATTTTAACAGTTCTGAAACATGGGAAGGGTGCATTGGGTGGAGGTGGTGGTCCCTATCAAGGAGGGTGTTTTGTGAAACCAATGTAAGCCCCCTTGAAAGGACACTAGTCTGTGTGGAGCCCTATTAGGCTTCTTTGATAAGTGGGGGAATGTATGACGTCCTTGCGCAAACTGCACCCAGTGTTGTCAGAGGAAAAAAAACCGCATAAAAGGGAAGCCCAACTACAACAGGGCTTTGGCGATACCGACACCGAAGATAGGGACCCTATAACTCTCATATGACCCAATCTGGAGGCTGGAGGTACCAAATCCCTCTGGTTGTAAAGGCCTGACTTACTATGACTTGCTATGTTCACCCGACCCTCCAAGTGATTGATGCCTCCAACCTCGCATTCGCTGTGACGGCAGGCGATGCTCTGAACCCCTACCTTGACGCTCAAGGTGATTTTAACCTACGTAGAACCATGCAAAACCTCACGAATAAGTTCCAACTGAATTGTCAGTACGCTGATCGTTGGGATCTGAAATGCCTTGAACCTCCAAGCAGCGCCCGGAATCTTGAACACGTTGATGGACAGAAGTGGCGGCAACTTTCGGCACATGAAAGAAACCTAGTTTGACGGGCAGCGAAGGCCTCTCTGGAAATATGACGGCTTGACTTTGGGGGGAAGAGATCGTCAACCGCCGCGGCTTTAAGGAGCCCCCTGACCCTCAGGGATATCCCACCCCCGAGAAGAGATTACGGTTCTGCCTCATTTGGGAATGAAGGGTTTTGGGACTTTGGCTTGGGTTTATTTTTAAGATTAGGGTCCTTCGGTTTGCTCATGGGTCTTTACTGTTGGGATGGTTCAAATTGGAAGATGTAGGCATTCAAGAAAGGATTGGTTGAAGGCGAGGCATTGTTGTGGGGTACAATCAAGGCAACCACGCCTGGGATTTGCTCATCGAGTTCTACAGTCCAAACCAAACCGGGAAGGCTGTAAACTTACTCTTCGCCCTGAATCCTAAACCTGGACCTTCCAACCCTAAACCCAGTGCTCAAGGCTCTCATGTTTCCAGCAGGCGGCCACAGCCGCATGTTGAACGAAAACGTTGACCATGCTTGAAAGACCCAAGCTAGACCGTTCGTTCTGTAGGACGGCTTAGAGTTCAGGGTTACCCAACCCTACAATCGAGCATCTGACAGATGAAACGGAAAGTGGCTAAGATTTAGGTTCGTATGAAATGATAAGGGGATAAAAAGCCTGTTGAAAGGCTGAACCCTAAATCGATTTTTGTAAGATGTAAACTTCTAGACGAGCAAGAACTCTGGACTGAGAACGCATGAAATCCAGCATATGGAAAACATGAATGGTAGACAGAGCTCTACAGTGTCCTGTGCGACTTCCAGACCCATGAAGATGAAGTGTTTCAAAATGGCGGGTTCTTTTCTTTTTTTGGTAGGCCTACCTGGGGTGTGTGCTTTTAGGGAGTTAGGCTTTGGGTTTCGGGTGCAAGGGTTTCTGAAAGGTTGCGGGAATTGAAACCTGAGCCTTTGATTCAGTCACCCTACAGGCTTTTCATTACGGGCAGGTTTGCCTGCAAACCAGAAGCTCATTGAACCCGCAACTCTCTTCCCTGAAGTCGGGTTAGGCTCCAGGTCGGGGATGTGTAGATACAGGAGGCGGCGGGAATTATGGCCAAAAAAAGGGGTACATATGACTCCACTCTGTAGTCCGCATAAGCTTTGAAGTAGCACTGGCATGGAGGGACCCCAAGGTTAAGGGCTCATACTTGATACCAGCAGCCAACAAACAAGATAGAAATCAAGGCTGGGTCCCAACTACTCCACATTTTGCCGGACACTAAACCGTGGCCATACATTCTCAAGCTAGGATTCTTATGGAGCAATTCTGAAGAGTGAGGTGCTCTTTTTCCCCCAGGTTGCAGAAAGCAAGTGTAAATCCTATGTCCCCATTATAGAATCCCTCATGTCTTTAACAGGGACCACATACACCTTGTATACACTCTACTAAAACTCTATGTACGAGTATTTGAAGGACTCATCAGGTGGGAGTTACCAGGCGAGGAACCCCTTCCTTGCTACCATCAAATATCCAATATCAAATGGGAAACAGCAAAGACAATGGAAACGGGATCATGGGCCTAAATAATTCACCCGTATCATTTTGAGGTCTACTTGAGATACCCCATACCAAATTTCAAAAAGAATCTAGGACCGGAATATTGCTAACGTTTTAGGCCCCTAAATTAGAAAAAGGTTCCATGTGGGGACAAAGTGGGATATCAGGGCTCTGTAAAAGTGACATGGGGAACCACCTTGAAACTTCTGAGAACCAAAGCCTAAACCCTAGACTGGGTACTGCCTCCATCCAGGAATAAACTATAAACAGGGCAGTGTTAAGGGTCGATTTTATTCGAATGGGGGCAGTAATTCAACGTAAACCCCTCAAAGCCAAACGCAACTCCAAAGACAAAGGCTAAAGCCTAAAGCCTTATCCCTGAACCCTAGAACCTCAAAACCTTGAACCCGAAAGCCTACCTGGATTTCCCGCACATAAGCAACATATTTGCCAATCTACCAATTCTTTGGGGCCCAATGATTCTGGAAATTTAAAGAGCCATCGCGCAGCTAAGCACCCAGCCGAACATCGTCCACAGAGCGGCATAGGCGTATGGACTCAGCAGACAGGTTTTTCAGTTTAGGCGCTTTAGATTTGGGATTTAGATTTTAAGGGTGTAAGGTGGTCCCTATTAAAGCTCGATATTCATCATTGAAGCTGACAACAAGTCTCAACAACGACTCAGCTTAGGGTTTAATATTCAGGACCTAAAGCTAGAGGTCTATGATGTAGACCTTGCCGAATGTTGAGTCGGGAGTCAAGCTCGAGAGTCTCAACTGTGCAAGCCTCGAGGAAATGATTCATTCCGTAGGTTTGCTTTGCGGGCTTTGAGTTGTGCAGATTTCATGGTGAGCATACTTAAAACCAACTATAAGCTCTACAACCCTATTCGTTGCAGTTAAATAGTTAAACATACGACCCAGATTTGCTTTGGAGGGTGATCCCCCGCGCCCCACGCTCCATTCTGCACCCGTCTTTGTTTGGGGAAGGTTTACCACACTAATCAGGATTCAACGTTGGAGCTTAGAGTTGAGGTAGTCAGGGTTTTAAACCGAGAGATCGAGATTTACTGGTCAGAGTCGGTTAGAATGTTCAGCACAGCGTCTGGAAAGTCATCTCGGCGTCTTTCACTGCGAACCATCCGGCAGTGAAATTTCAATTTCCATGACCCTCACGCCAACCCCCAAATCTAAGGATTCAAAAAAGAGTGCCAAGTATGGGCCCTTAATCCAGTCCCTCTATACCTAGTTTACACCTTATGAAAATAAGTATATCTAGCATCCCCTTACGAAGGAATTGTATTGCAGGCACATGCTTGCAAACCTTCCCCAAAAAAGGACTGGCTCTATCATTAGGGATCGCTACGGCAGCCCGATATGTTGCCCAAGACAAGACGTGCTTCCGGTTCATTTTTCATTCCTTCATTGCCTACTACCCGCCAGCAAGCGCAAAACCCTAAATCTGCTACAGGTGATAGGGCCCAAGCAGGAAGCCAGTGATATCGTACTTCGTCTGGCAAGCAAACAGCGTGAGCCCCAACACCTGAGTACTGCGATCATACCCCTGGGGTACTAAGTCTATAAACTGAATTAGGGCCCCCACCCAGGAATAGTGGTATAAGAAAAATGTATGGGAACCCTAATTCGCTCACCATTTTTCTGTGTGTCACCATTGGTGGGGGGGGTTCTGACCAAATAGCTTGGACTAGTTGGATCCTTAGGGTGAAGGTGCCATCATCGCAAAGGGTTCAGGGTTAGGATACAGGGCATTTTGGTGCATTGTTGCGGGGTCTTCAGGTTTGGGGTTTACTGGGGCGTAGAGTTTACTGGGGTTTAAGAAACGCAAGCACTAAACCCTGACTTCAGGGTCAGATGAGAACGGCCGAGATGATGCTGGGCAGTTTGGGGGAAGTATACGTTCTTGAAGGTTCAGGGCAATTACCACCCAATCACAGCTTTACTTATAGCCTGCACGGTTGAACACCGGGCTATCAGTAAAAGTTACACTTGGGTTCTACTCACCCGAATCCTCCAAGTAGGTGTCCAAACAATTTTCATTCATCTGAGGTGCAGCGGAAGGCAAGTAATTTCATCAGACTACCCCGGAACTTTCCTACGACTACTTCGTGGTTCAAGGTAAGTATTCCTCAAGCAGAACTGGTACTTTACCTAATCAGAGCCATATTAGCAGACTGAGGGGGCTCATAGTTGATTTTTAATGCAGTTACATTTGGGTTATGAATACCCTCAACCTGCAAATAATCACTCTTTGTCCCACACTGCGTATACCTGTAGGTGTTTGTCTGGGAGCTGCGGGGATTTGCAACTCGTGAGCTGCTGTCACAGTGACAAATCAACGGACGGACCCTCTGCGAGTCTAAAATCGCACGCTGCTGCTCCTGAAAATGCAAATGGTCGGGAGAGAGCCTGCGTCTCACTTACCTCAAACTCACCCCCAAGAATGGGGCTAGAAAGACGACCGTCCTTCTCAGGATCTGCATACGCAGTTCCACATTTGTGCGGGGGAGGGTAGAGCTTAGTTTCTGATGGCCTAGGCATCGGTCCAAGGTGCATACGGCTAACAGACAGCCAGACAACAAACACTTGCTCCCCAACACACGTTTTGAGCTTGGGGTTTTCATCTGGGAAATCTGGGAAATGGGTTTGTTGTGCGAACAGGCACCTTCCTGGTTGCTTGGTACAAAGGTAGTGTTCAAAGCATGAGCTGCCATTACTTTCCTCCGAAGAGCCTACCTGAACCGTAAACTCGAAGTCGCAACCTAAAACGTAACGCCTTCAGGGCCTCTGGAAGGTTTGTTGGAAACTGTTCAGGTATTTCAGGTTCATCCCGCCCAAGACGCATATGGACCCATTACTACACGGGCGCATAAACACCAGGGTTCATGGCAAGGAAACAGCCCTTGCTAGCTGTAAATCTCAACAGAACTGAAGCCTTCTCATGGTACTGAGGTCCGCAGCCACAATGGCAGTAACAGCCAGCACGATCAGGACAGACCTGGCGTATTAACTTTGCAGCATGCGTTGTTTCTCAAAAAGGAAGGGGCCTTGGGGACCTGAGGAGAAATGGGGCTACAAGCACATTACGGACATCCTTCAAGGCTCTCATGTCAGCCATTTTAAGCCGAAGCCAGTTGAGGTTTCCTGCCCATAAAAAGTACATAGCCACCTGTGATTGCAACCCCGCCCGCCTTCTTTATGGTATTCGCTCCCCTCATTCTACATAGGGAATGTATTGGGTTTCATAGAGAGCGTGTTATGAGGGGAGCTGATTACAAGCAATCTAGCACAGAATTAAAGCTTAGGCCGCTAGTATGGGCCTTTGATCCTCGGGCCCTGAAAACTTCAGAACCCCGGAAAAGGTGCAGGGTCTCTATTGCGGGCCCATAGTTCCGACCTAGAGCTTCAGAAAAGAGTCATCCATCACACTATGCCCCGGGCCTATTTGCGGTGTTTACAGTTTGAGCGTGAATTGATACTGGTTCTCTGGGACCCTAAACCCTAAACCATTATGCTAGACGGAGCCTCTGCCAGGATTCAAGGATGACATTGGGACTTATAGTCTCCCTCCTGGTAGATAGAACATGGAACTAGCCACAATCAGGACGAGATCCTCATAACCCCATATTCGATCTACTTAAGGGACTTTAAATTTTGTGGACATTCCTGCACACGTTGAATGAGAGTTCCAGGCGGGTGCCCTTGTACGAGGCCTATGTAGACTTCAGGTAACGCGGTCCATTTAATCCAATGCAAGCATCATGTGACTGTTACATTCGGTGCCTAGCTGGCGACTACCCCCTGGAATTCTGATTGCACCTTCTGGGCCAGAGAGCTACATGCGAGCACACGCGCTAGCCTCTTACGGCCGCAGACAGGGTTGCGCAAAATCATTCAGTTCCCCTCGCAAACTAGAGCCTCCTCATCTCCCCTTCCGAAGAATTGTGACCCAACTCCAACTCGAACCCGAAACAGGTAGGAGATCCCTACATACAGTACTTCCCCCATACCTGAGCCCGAATGCATGGACATTTTTGCCTGTTTTCATGGGCTTTGGACCAATTCTGGAAATTCTGGGGGTGCAAGGCTTCCCCACTCCCCCTTAGCAGCGGTAGTAAAACGTGCATGACGAGTTACGAAACCAAACCGGACCCTCAAACCCAAAGCCCTAAATCCTAAACCCCAGAACCCAGAAGCCTAAAACCAAGAATCGGAAGCCCTAAGGCCTGAAGCCGAAACCGTGAAACCATACATAGTGCAGTCTGTCTGTGGGTAGATCGCTGGGGTCGCTGCTCCTGAGTGTACTGTGCACTGATGAAGCCAACCTCTGCTTTGTTGGCAAATTGGGGAAGTGTTGTAGGGCCGACATATTACTGGGGTTCTCTGCCAAGTAGGGGCTAGTATCGGGATTCTCAGCTGAGCATGGGTACTCTTACGGGACACTCCAGGATTATCGGATTTTCAGGCCGAAGGATACATAAAATCTTGCATTGCATGACGTCAGTATACTAGCATGTCATCACTTGCAAGGTATAAAATACGTCGGGTGATGCAAGACCTTTCAGATCAACCCTACGGCCCTAGGGCCTACTTGAAAGATCACCGGAAGTTTTACCCCAAATAAACCAAACTGGGCTATTCGATTAGTTATACCTGATACCCCACCTATGATTATCTACGATCCTTCGAGTATAGAATCAGTGCTATATAGTAGGGACGCTCGTAAACCTTTTGTTTTCCCCATATCCCGGGGTCCTAGACCCTATACCCCCTGTTAGCATCAATCGCAGGCTTCCGTGTTGGGGCATGGATCCAGCGGAGTGCACCTTCAAGGTTTTAAACTGCAAATGCATAGTCCTTCCTGGGTGTTAGTATGTCAGACAAGAGTTTATGCAATAATGACTCAGTTGTCTGGCTTTGGGTTTGGGGCTACACTTTCAGGATATAGGTTTTGGCTGAAGGTAATTTAGAAGGGAATGAATTACCTTACTTCTGGTACTACTGGTCCTTCATTGGGCATCGTGGTTCAAGATATGTAATTGCCATCAACTGGAGCATCCGGCTCCAAAATGCTCCATATGATCACTGCAAGCTGACCCGGGCAACCCAAAGGATCCCAAAACCACAACAGCAAATAACCCTATCAATTCATTCCGGAAACTAGGCGATTATGGGGAAGTTCTAGTTTTTGCATCCTTTAGAGGGTTTGGGGATTCAAGGCTGAGTGTCACCTCCACACCCTCGACTCAATGCACGTCCGCAAATTGTTAGAAGCAACACCGCTTAGCGTTCAGGATTTAAGGCTTAGGATTTAGTCTTCAAGTACGCAGCTTGAACTCACAACCTTCAATAGAAATGAGCCTCAGTCACCTCATCTCGACGATAAGTACCGGACCATGACAGCTTCAGCCACGGTGAAGGCACAAAGCAGAATGTAGTTCCTGGGCTACTACACAGGCCGCACCAAAAAGCGGCCGCGGGGAACGTGAGCAGTCATATTGGGGTTTCTCTTCTCAGAATGTAAGGCTCATACGGAACCTAGGGGATTGCGGGAAGGATTATGGGATGCCTTTCTTTTGAGGATTAGGGTGGGGTCTCCTTAAAGTTCTTTTCCACAGTCAGCGGCATACTTGGGGACTTAGGGGGCTTACATTTGGGTTCTGGGTACAATTCTAACAAAGCTATAACTGCCTTGTACCTCCAAGAAGCTCCATACACTCCGCTGTCTTCAGGGTTTTCAGAGATATCCCTTTCTTGCGAAACCCCACCTTGACGCAGTCAATGCCGTGTCAACTTAGAATCAGTTGGGGTATACATTCCTGACTGAAGCTGTACTGGGACCTCCATGGAACCCCCAAAAAACGCTTAAAGAAACCTTATGATATGTCTACATACTTGAGTGGAGCTCCTGACAAGGTACAAGGCTATATATAACCTGTGGAGTCATGGGGAGATGGTGCGCAATGCCAGAAAGCTCTAGACAGAAGCCCTAGGTAGGTATCTTATGCGGTTTAGGCGTCAGGGCTTACAGCTTAGGGTTACTTAGAATATCAGGGGACTCAGGAACTACTTATGACTGGGATTCTATAGCCCTACCTTTGGATTATCCCATATGGGGTAGCTAGGGGTTGAATGTGGGCCTGTTCCACAGTTTTAAGCAAGTACTTATTCTAAGTAGGTAGGAACATCAAGAAACACTAGTGTAAATCGCGCTATAAGAGACTAGCAGATTTCTAGCCTGGGCTTTTCCCCTACCTACATTATACTGCCTATAAATGCCCAGTTTCCATTGGATTTTCCATATTGAGATGGAAGCTGGGAATAACAACTGGAATCTAAGGGGATTGTAGTAATGCAGAAACTCGTAGGCTGTCAAAACATTCAGACCGACGCCGGAGTCCAGGACATGGACTGTTCAACTTGAACCTCCGAGACCAGCTTGAATATGACTTCGTGAAATAACTGCCCGAAAGACTTTCATGAAATCCCATGACCAGTCTTCGAAGGAAACCAGTCTTTACAGATCTTTCCCAGATTCCGTGTTAGCTTCGGGAATGCGAAGGGTTAAATTCTTCACATTGTGTCAGTGTGAAGTATCTCACCTGTAGCCCAAATTGAAGTAAGTAGGAACCATTTGGGAGGGCGCTTCATACAAGAATCTACGGTTGATGCAGAGATTCGTGCAAAACCCTACGCATGTTGTAGTATGGCAACTCCTACGGTGTGAGAAAACCGGCAGCCATGCAGGATTTTGTCCATCAACACCTTGTCCAACTGTCCCACTAGTCCAAAGCTCTAGATCCCCAAAACACCAACTGAACCTACAGTTAAGCAAAACAACGGCCCAACAACCAGAAAAGAAACCAAACAAGCTATACTTTTGGCGCTCAGGCATGACAGCCATTAGCTCCTACACGGCATGAGGGGTATTGCAGCGTAAGACTGAAGTAACGCAAGAGGCACACTGAATTCTAAACCCTGGATCCTGCACCTCAAACCCTACACCATAAATTTTGCCATAATCATCATCAACAACTTCACACCAAACCCTCGACTCCCAACCTGAAATCCCCAAGTCTAGATCCCCAAAACTTTACCCTGAACTTTGAATACCAGGCAAGTTTCGTGGGGGTTTGCCGCATAGTGTCCGGACCTCAAGGTTTTGGGCAAATGTCAAGAATAGTTTAACCTTGCGGGTCCACGTACTCAATATTTGACTAATTCTGTTGTTGACAGGTGTAATCCATCAGTGCAGGAAACGTTTGGGGAGGAAGTGCATGTTTTTTCATGAGCCTGAATGATTTGGAGAACTATCCCGCTTCAACCCATAGATCATTCTTTACTAGGGTATTAGTGTATTCCAAACCGTATTCGGCCCCTCTGCGAGGTTTGGGCTTCAGGGCTTACATCCACTGAGCGCGAAACCCAGGATCCCAAAACCTAAGCCCATCGCGACTAACTCTAAATTCTGAACTCGAGCTTATCCTCAACTCACCGTCCCACTAGAAATCCTCAATCCTAAGCCCAAAGCACAAAATCTTAAACCCGTAATCCTAGGTTCATCCCAAACGCTAACTCCTAGAAACCAATAGCCCCTAAACCTAAACAATCGTAATACTTTAAGTAGGGCCACTGGTAGCAAGGTATCGAAGCCAGTGTTCGAAACAGATGACAGGAACAACTTAACTGGACTTCCGCTCTTCACTCTTGGACGCTGCGGCTCAATCCTAAACGATGCTGAATATCTTCCCTACCCTACTGAAACCCTTCAGTGGATGACCTGAGTCCTGCACGAGCTTGCTGTACTAAACTACCATACGCCCTAGGATCTAGTGTGCTGTAAACCCTGAACCCAAACCACCTAAACTCTGAAGCCCCAAACCCTAAACTGTTAAACCCATGCTCCCCCCTGCTTTGGCCCAGTTGAGGGTCGGACAGCAAATGAAAACAAACATCATAGCCTCCCAAAAACTGAGGGTCTTGCGATTAAGGTTCATACAGGGTTTAGGGTTTACTGTAGGGTTGGTTGGGGGCTTCAAGCTTTGCGCTTGTGGGTGGGGCGGTGGGGAAGTAAATATAGCTACTATCACCGGGAACCCTAGACCCTAACCATGATCAATGCTTGTGCTTTTTCAATTGGACACCCAATGTACCCTCACCCATGTTCCTAACAGACCTTATACACTCACGAAGCCGATAACACAATTCTGCCCTACTTTGGGATTACATAGGTTTTGTTCTGGGGATCCAGCGGCACCCCTTCTAAACACCAGTGAGCAACGGCAAGCTTCTAGCAGGCTAGCGAAGAGCTTATTGGGACCAGAGAGAGATGATGTCGCATTGATGACTCTGTGGAGGCTTTTCTGGGAGCCTCACACATGTATGGACACGAGCCAAATGAGACTTGTTCTACTATGGATCTTGAGGGAGGCCTGCCTGAAATCCTTTATGCTTAGAAGGAGGGTGGAACTCATGTAAACTCAGTGAGAGGCTTTAGCGTTTAGTTTTCAGGGTTTTGGGATGTATGAGGTCTATGGGGATCATGTAGGCTTTTATCAGGTTCATGTGGAGTTCAGGGATTAGGGGTTAGGGGTTAGGGCTCCAAAGGGGATCTATAGGGGGACTATCGGAATTCTTTCTATGGGCGGAACAGGGTTTTAGGGCTTGGGGCCTAAAGAATTGCAAGCATGGAGAATCAAAGGGAAAAGGAGCTGGACACTGGGCAACCATTTTAATAAAGCTTTGGGGCACAGTACGTCCAACTATACTTTCATACGGGTTTTGAAGCGATGGCATTGGTGATTTTCCAGGCGTCTATGTTTGCATGACTCCAAATCAAGCACAAAAACGCGAGTTTAAGGTTGAAGGGTTTAGGTCTTAGGGTTCTAAACCCTAAGCCCCAAAGCTTAAACCTCTCGGCTTCTACTCGGACCAAACCCTCAACCTTCACCCCGAAGCAGAAGCCTCACAAGAGCCAGGCCTAGACCCAGGATTTCAAGTCATCTACGGGGTCTTCTGGGTTGCTGTTAAGGAGGCTGAAGCCCTCATCCTGAAAACAGCAAGTTTCCATGGTCTTTCCTGTGTCCATTGTCATCCAAGCCCTTACATTACGGGGCTGCTGTTAGAACTGTAAAAGGCACTTAAACTAAGATACCGTTCCAAGGAAACCCTACAACACAATCCGGGCATCTCCGTACTACTTCCGTAAGCACTTCCATAAGACTTGGTACCTTATAAGATGTACTCGAAAGTGAACCCTAATCAAAAGTCCCATTTCAGCTAGGCTGCAATAGAGGTGATGACAGAGCCAATCAGGAGAGTCCTTTGCGGCAGGTGGACGATTTTTGAATCGCGCGTTAGGATGGGGCACGTCTCCCTAATTTTTCACGTTGGTTTCTCAAAGCAGGGTGCCCTTAGGCACCCTAGATCCTTTGGGATTATAGGGCGGGGAATATAGGGTCGCATCTGAAGCGCTACCTGGGGCTAAGGGCTTATTTGAAAAACTCGTATACCGGACAGCTGAGTCAGGGTCAGGTGGTATCTGGTAAGAGGGAAGTGTGGCTTTAAGTAAGTTAGAATTCACGTATGTGTTAATCATATCTACGGGACCTGCAAATCCCATGGTTCTGTGCCGACCAGAAATCATGTCGTGCGCAATGAATATTCTGGTTTTCGTGGAAGCCCTGCGCCCTCAACTCTTAACGCTCACTCGTTCTGATGGTTCAAGCCTGCATCCGGCAGTAGTCGACCCCAATGAGCCCTTAAGAATACAGGTGCTGCATGCCCCACGCAGGTCTCTAAACCCAGTTTTCTGCGAAATCCATTGCAAAAACTGAGCTTGAATACCCAAAGCCAGTAACCATTATTTCATCTAACCCTACAAAGCTTACAAAAGGAGCGTGAACTTCCAGGAATCTCCTTACCTGCGGCATCCAGGTAACTCGCCCTCAAGACCTTTCAACCCCAGAAGTGAGTTGCAGAGTCCAAGGAAGCCCTCCTCTTGGGGCTCTCTGGGGTACTGAGGCTACGGCATCATGAGCGCGGGGTTCGCTTTGGCGATCGACTCGCCCTTGATAGGTTTTAGATCTTTTAAGGGTTTTTTGGGACCGCAATGCGTTACCTATACTTTTGGCAAAACAGCGAAAACCTTGTATGTTGCACGTGAGCGCAATCTGCAGTTTTAGGGTTCAGGTTTTAGGGTGTGGAAGAATGGAGAATCAGATGGAAAAGAGCATGGACAAGTAATGGAAACTGGGGTTATATATATATGGGCTTTTAGGATTGTAATGTAAGGGCCTGAACACTTAGAAGAGGGTTTCAGGTACTATACGATAGGTATTTATGGGGACTACTAGGGGATAAGGCTGAAAAGTACTCGGGCTTTTACAGTAGGTTGGTCGACAGTGTGTATCAACACGACCTTGCATCCAGAAAGGACTTGAACTCTTGAACGGGAGGTACCTTGAGTTGTGACGAAGGATTCATCAAACCCCAAACAGGCTCAGCCCTTACCCTAAAGCGGTTTAGGGTTTCTCAAGGGTTTATATCGAGGGACCCTGGAGTTAGGAAAATACTATAAATTAAAACCCTCTTCTAAACGTTCACAAGTAAGTTCCTGAACTCACCAGTAACACCGGTTTCCAATAGTAGGCTTTAGGTACGCCAGCTGAATGCCATGTCCGGCAGCGAAACTTCCAACATCCTGTAATCAACTCAGATATTGATGAGGGATGTTTTGGGGTTGAATGTTTAGAGTGAGGGATTTAGGGCGAAGGATTGGGGGTTTGGGGTTTTAGGGTTTAGGTCTCTTAATGGTGCTTAAGGTGGGGTGGAGGAGTGAACATAAGGACCGTAGGGATCATGATAGGGATCCTGACATTGTTCTGGGAATCTGAGTGCAACTTAGAGGTATCTTCTTGCACTACAGGGCTTTGGAACTCGGTGTAGGACTGTCTTTACCCGGAGTGGCCTACCTTTCTCAGCTCCACTTGTTCTCTTGTGTATAGAAGCCACAGGAAACAGGAAATATTGCTGCACAAATATCAAGCAGGAAGCTTTCACAAGCCCAGAAATCTTCAGCTCTTGCTGAGGGCCCACCAGCAACATAACCCTAAACCCCACATCCCATAGATCCCTGTAAGCACCAAGTTTACATTTCATTTTCCATCTGCCTTTTCCATGTGATTTTCCATGCCTTATCTAAATAATAGCTGTCATTAAACCACATTTCATCCCCCCTTACATCTCTTCACATTGCCGTAACCAATCATCCGACTTGGGTCGCCGCAAACTTCATTACAATCCCTCCCACCAGGGTGGTCACAACCTGGGCGCAAACCACATCTGGTCAAGGGTACTTGGAGGTTGGGGGCATTTAGAACCCAATCGTACAGGGTCTTATAAGGTTGTATATAGGTGTTGTATAGGGTTAGGGTAATCACCCACACAAATTTGAAGGACCCAGGGGGCTGATACTTGGGTTATAAGTACAGCTAGAAATGGGTCAAAACTGCCTTGTCCAAGTAGGCAACTTATGCTCACAATCAATTCTCCAATCCTGAGCTTTAAACCCCAAACCATCAACCCTGAACCGCAACTTGGGATCAATAAATCTAATGAGAAGTTGCGGGCTTTTGGAAGGCAAGACGCTTGGGAGGCCTTGCAGCCCAAAATGGTAGTGGAGTTTAGGGTTTCAGGCTTAGGGTTGTAGATTTGGGGTTCAGGGTTTGGGAGTTTAGGGATTGGGATGTAGGATTCAGGGTGCAGAGTTTCGGATTCAGGGTTGAGGGTTCAGGTTCAGGTTTCAAGGTTAGGTCCAGGTATTGAGATTAGTACCGTTATTACTATGATAACCATTATTAGTAATACTATTATTACTAGTGGTCCTATTGCTACTGTGATTACTACTATTAGACTATTACTATTATTACCATTAGAATTCTGATTAACTTAAGGAAGACTGGAGTGGTCCCGAGGGCTCTTGTGGGACGTCTTCAGGAAGGGGCGTTTGACACTGGGGCATGTAGGGAGTGTTCCGCTGCAGCCATCTACATCCTTATTTTAGTTACAAGTCCTACATCCTCATTATAAGTAAAGGTCCTACAAGAAAGTCCTACACTGTTTGCCCGAACGTGTTGAGCCTTAAGGGCTCTTCGGATGGAAAATCAAAACCATGGCGAATCCCATTGAAGACACGCAGTCTGATGACATAGATACACCCATCAATTTCGAAACTTTAAGAAGGACTAGTGATATGCATAATGAAATCTTGAGGGACTATGGGTCATGATCTAGTTGTAACTTGGCAGCTTCCCATCTTTCTGCGGCTGAAGGAGATGTTGCAGCACATAAGATTTCTTCCATGGACTCTATCGGAACCCATGATTGGGAAAGTTGTCCCGTAAAATCCTAAGGCCTGAAGCCCTAAACCCTAACTAAACCCCTGAGCACCGTGGATCTGGACCCTGAGACTCTGCATCTTACTGGGGAATTCTAACCAAATTAAAGCACTTTAGGGTCCAGAGTAGGTATAGACTCTAATTATTTGCAAGTTGTACGCATGGTAAGGGGCTCAGGAATGGGTTAAGGTTCAATGAATTTACAAGTGTCTGAAGGTCACCCAACTCCTCCAAGTAAGGATTAGGATCTCAATGCTGCACGTGTCACGAGAAAGGCAGAAATTTTCGGATATGCTCAGTTTGGGAAAGCAAACTCGAATTCTAAACGCCGAAAATGAATAAAAGAAGCAGGAAGAATGCAAGCCAAAATCCTAAGTCCCAGCTATTCACCCAGATTAATCTAAAAACTGGAGGCTGCCAGCCCAGCAAAACCACACACTCTTTGGTAAACCAGACAGTCCAAATAAAACGCAGCATGCATACGGTAGCTGAGACCTTGGCGAGCTGAACGCAAAGAATGGAGTACACCTTTCCGCGTTGTTTGAGGGCTTGTTTGGGATTATTGGGTTTAGGGCTGAAGCTTAAGGATCATGTAAAAAAGAATTGAGGTTTACAGTGGGTGTCTTGGGTATTTAGACCATCAACGCCTACCAAACCCCAAACTCCAAACCCTCAACCCAGAATCCGAAATCTTCTGCTTCTCATTTGGGCTTAAGCTTGGGTCATGTCATATATCTACCGTCGTTTTTGGGCTTCACAAATTCCATACCCTTCCTGCAAAATGCTGCCCACTGCAAGACAACTGGAAACCAATAATGTTTCTACGTCCAGATGCCTAAGCCGACCTCTGGTATGTTTCAGGCAGACTCAAAATGTGCCCTAAATGGATCATGGGAACCCAACGAGGGACCTCTGATTTTGGAATCCCCACGCGTAATCCTGATTATGGTCCACTCTTGGCCCCCAAAAGCCCTGGACCTTGCGCACGAAACCATGCCGCACAGCAGTCTCCTCAATGCCGCACCTTGGCCATGATTGGAGTTTGGGGTTTAGCGATTTAGGGTTTAAGGATTAAGGATTTAGGGTTTAGAGGTGGTTCAGGGTTTCGGGGGTTTAGGGGTTAGGGTGCTCGTATCTACAGAGCCAGATAAGAACCGCTGCACGTAGAGTAGCCATACCCAAAGCCGTCAATATCTAGCACCCCAAAGGGGTATACATACCATGATCTCTGATGGGATCTAGTTTGCAGAGCCACTTTGCAATCCCATGTCAGCCATTGCCTAAACTTCTAGTATCCCCCGTACTAACACACTCCAATACAATCTCCTATATAACCCCCTTTAAGGAGTTTAGGCTACAGCTCATGTTAGGACTGAGGGTTTCAGGGGTTAAGGGTTCCCGGCTAACGGCTCTGCACCATGTATGTATAGTCCGTGTTGGTGGGTCCGACTATCTCCAGCGCTGAGTATTTCAGCAGGGGTCAATGCAAAATTCGTGTTCCCCCGAAGCCTGTTTACTGAAAATTGTGGAAGTTTGGAAGCTGCACCTTTGTGACTAACCACCTTAATTACATGGACGCCAAGACCCTGAATCCCTAAACCCATAGACTCTAAACTTCAAACACAAAACCCTAGACTCAAGCTGAGGCGGTGATGAGCCCAAGACAGCTCCATCTTGTGCTCATCCTCGCGCATGAGCGAGGTCCTGTCATGTTTTGGGGTTCGGGGTGTGGGATGTACGGTGTTAGTGTTCAGGGTTTGGGATTTAGGGTTATGGGGTTTAGGATCTCAGGGTGTAGGGTTTGAGAAGGACTCGCTTTTGTGAAGCAGTTGGCAACATTCTGGTCGGAGTCATTTGCGTTGTCATACTTTGTTGGCATTTTGATTGGCAAATCAACCAACATGCAACAAACACCAAGAGGGAAAAAACACTTAAATATCCCAAAGGCTAACCCAGAGTCGTGATCTTATCCAATTTCCAGGGATACTTTTACATGATTTTCCTCACCTTCCTCCAAAGCCTTAAACCAATAATCCTACGAGCCTATGGGGCCCTGTATGCAATCCCATTCTAGCTCCTCTTACCTTGACCCTGGCGTGAGAGCCATGCCTGATTTTAGTTACAAGACATTAGTGCCCGCTGTCAGGCAGAGCCAAATATAGTTAATGCACAGAATCCGGCATGACCCTAAGTATACGAAAATGCTGTATGATTAGCTGTGGTTTTGAGATCCCTTGCCGGGATGCTCCATGTCTTTGCTTGTGGATGGGACCGTTGTAAGTCGCCCATTTTGGGCAATCTTTTTGTGGGGGGCCTATCCTTGTAAGGATACTGAGCAATCCTATCTCTGCCTGATTTTGGCTCCTACGCGAGAATAAAGGCAGTTGCTCATTTAGACTTCTACATGCTAGACGTAGATGGCTTTACAGCCTCTTGTACATCAACCATTTGTGCCAAAGTAGGCTCTCTCAACACCTTCCGAAGTGCCAAATTCTGCAAGTTGAAGCCCCAAGGCACGACTCAAGACCCTCAGCCCCAGAACCACCTGAATCCTGATTCCTACACTAAGGGCTTGGGTTTGAAAAGGCAGCAGAACCCGTAGCCTGCACTTCCAAGCGATCAATCCTACCCTACAGCGCTTCTCCAAAAGCTTGCAGCCAAGGCCTCTCGCACGCCATGGCGCCGTTGAATGGGCCTGGTGGGTTGGGAGGGGATGCACAGAGACTATGTATAGATTGCACAGGTAATTCTCAAAACCATCCCAAATGCCATTACCATAGCATCTTAGGAACCTGAAGAACCACACCATCTAGGGTTTAGCGGCATCACCAAAGATTGTTGTTTTGAGGTGCACTGGCGAAGCGTGTAGAGGTTCGACATAATGACCAATATCAGTTTGGGTTTGAATACCCTGTAACATAATCATACGTGGAATCCAGACATTTGAGTTTCCATTTTCTTCTCCATTTGATTCTCTGCTATTCCCTAAACCCCAAGCCTTACTTAACTTGACAGTTATCTAGGCACCTATGGTATTTCTTCGATGGCAAAGCAGGGGATCCCGAAAAGCCAGTTCAGAGCTTTGGACCTGGGATCGCAATGCTGTTGCACTGAAGCATTTTAGGATTCAAAGTTGAGGGCTCAGGGTTTGGTCGCACTGAAGGTTTCGAGCACATTATCAATTGCAACTCCCGTCCCTAACACCATCAAGCCTGATCCAATTAATCATTCCATTTAATGCGTTTTATCTACCCAATACCATCCGGCTTGTGGCATTTTGGACCGGAAGCCCCAGTATCATGCGGGTACTTGGACCCTCGAGGTCAAAGTCGACAGAAAAGGATTTGGGAACCCCCAACCCTCCCCAGGGAGCCTGTAGCCATCACTTGACGATAATAAGGTCATGATTTGGATGTCAGGGTTACCTGGACCCTAAACCGTATACATCCCTATGTTATCCCTAGAATCTAAACTCTCAACCCTATCTATCCCTATAGCTCCTTTCAAAGAGCCTTTGCTTGGGTTATCCAAAACCCTCTGATGATTGAACCCTGAAGTCTCAAACATTGCAAGCCCAAGCTCTGACTTTGGGAAGATGCTGTTGATGGAGGAAATCTTGCGCAACCTCAAGTCCTTAAAGCTTGGGGGCCCTAAGTGGTGCAAGATTTCCTCCATCCACAGTCGGTTTTGCTAAGGTTTAGGGGCTAGGGCTCAGGATTCAAGAAGTTTTAGGGTCTTGGGTTGCTAGTTTAGCAGTTAGGGTTTAGGGATGGCGAACCAAATTGAAAAAAAATGGTGAATTACAAGGGAAGGGGTTTTGTAGTGGTTTATAGTGGTTCGGGTTTTCACACATCCCATCCTGGGTTTCTTTTCGAGCAGGGCGTTAGGGGGTCCTGCAAAAAGGATTGTAGTATGGTTGGGTCCGTATTGAGGTCCGCCTACTCATGGATACTCCCGTACGCAGAACATAGGAGCTTTATGGTTTCTAGTCCAAGATTCTGTAGGGAGTTTTTTGCAGAAATCCAAAGTTATGTTGAGAGCCCCAAACCTTTAACCTCTGAACTTCAAATTAATCGGCAAACGTCAAGCTCCTAACCCCGGACCCTAAAGCCAGCAGCCTGCAAGCCCCAAAAGGAAGTCTTAACCCCAATCCTCAAAACAGACTACCAATGCCGAATCCCAAACCTTAAGCCCCGAACCCCAAAACACATAATGCCAAACCCTGGCCTGGAAGGGCTTTTCGGAGGGAAGAGAGAAAGCGCGGAAGCGCAAGCTACACACACTGCTGAGCCCCAAATGGTGGGTTGGGCCCAAAAACGGGAGCCCCACTTGATGGAACATGGTTTAGGGTTGAGGAGGTTTTGGGGTGGAGGTGATTCTTCAAAATAGGGGGCATTGGTTCAGTGGTGTAACAAAGGCTGAAAAGTGGAACTTCTACTCATGAGCCCACATAATTGCCAATGAGGCTCCAGGTGAGGCACCTTGGGGCCTAGGGAGATATGGGATCTGCCAAGAGGACTTCATGGTCTTGTTGTGAGAAACTCTGAAATGTCCGCGGGGCGGTGTAGTCTGCGCTGAAGGCGCCAACGTGGATTCCGGAGATAACTCAGAATAAGACCAACTATTGAGTACTTCAAGTGTTGAATCACTACCCATATCAGCCACCAATGGGGTTGAGGTCAGGCGAGGTCACTCTGGTCTGCCAAGATAATTTGACTTGTCAAGCCTGGAATTGAGGTTCAGGTTTTTGGGCCACTTCTGGAAGGTTTATGTACTGGAATGACGACCGCGAGTTTTGTCCTGTACCCATATAAATATTTATACGTGGGCCCCAAAGTACTCTTACAGGAACGTGTTCGGGTTTCTCAAGGTGCACCACCTGCTCTGCGAAAAAACACACACCCACACACCCACAATCCCCGAATATTCATGGACTCTTGGGGAACCCTGACGATACCAGTGAGGTCATACAGATGGAAGATGAACAGGTCGGCAGCTTTCGCAGTCTGTAGGCCGGAGCCGTGGGGGTTTTGGCACGACTCCGAACAAAGATCTTAATGTCAGTTCGACTACATATAAATATGGAGACTTGACACATATCCAGACAATCGGGGGGGTATCTGAAAGAAGTCGAATCTTCCCAGTACTTCTTCACATCCTACCCCTAAAAAGGCCTTGTATGCCCCGGCGTGTTCCCCTTGCATAATCCCTCGTTGTCTCCCCTGCCCAGACGAGGCCGTCGATGAAGTACAACCCCTCAAGCTCAGAATTCGCCATCCTTGATTCAATTCCAAGCAAAACATCTGCATATTCCCCCCGAAAGCTCCTGGATAATCCCTATGCGTGCCCAGGTTTCCTAGGGTAACCTTGTCTGAGAAACCCCGCTTGTGAACAGTCTTTTGATTCCTGCGCCTGTGCTCAGCTTGTTCGATGCTTGGCACCACCACGTTTGCCGCGCAAGCGCTTCACCTGCGTCTCGGGCTTTAGCTTTAGGCTCCGCCAACAATGATGTGTTCCCCTACGGTTCCCTACTAAGTAGGGCCATGTACTGATAGTACAATCTTTCCCCGCAATATGAGTGAAGTAGGCTGTTACGATCTCAAGTGGACCAATGGCGGATATCATCCACAAAATGACTGTGCATGGCGGTCCACACGCTCATCATCTTGGTCCAAAATGACAGGAACGTCTTGGTACCCTGTTCCGAAGACCCACAACCATTGCGGCCTAGGGTTTAGGTCCTAGGGGACTTAGTAAGTCCCCTAATTGTGGTCGACTTCGAACGCACGTTCTAATCCACTGACTACGTCCTCTCAGATGCTAAGGAAGCAGACATTGAACTGCCAAAGGGCTCTATTGGGCTTCAATGTTAGGTTGGGCCAAAGCATCAGCTAAAGCCTCAGTCCTTGCACTCTACATTCTGAACCTCTAGCCCCGCCCCAGACCCGAAACCTAAGCCCTAAAATCTGGGGACTAAACCCTAAGCCCAAAACCCCGACACTAAAACCTCATCCCTTAGCGTGAAGCCAGGCCCTAAACCCTGCATCCTGACCCTCAACTGCCTTTTTGGAGTCCTTGTGCTTAGGCTGCTTTGGCCTGGAACTGGATCCTGCATCAGCTCTTGCGATCGCGGTTTCAGGTTTTGCTCCACACGAGTGTTCACTTTTTGAGTGCATTCGGTCTACATGTAGAGGGTTTGGGCGAATAAGGGCCTTTGGAGTAGCAGGGAAGGTTTCGGCATTGGGCTTGTCGCCTTTAGTATGGACCTCATCTTGGGGTCCTGACATACCGCACACATATCCTTTAAAGCCCTGCAAACCCAATTAAGCCTGACAGAATCTTTTAAGGTGACTCTTGATAGAACTCCCAAGTATTCCTAGGGCCCGCATCTTCAGAAACTCAGCCCTGCACTACACATGGCAGCTTGCGAAATAGCGACCGACCAAAATCATCTTCAAAACTACTTGGGTGCCGTATACCATACTTGTACATGGATTCTAGGACCAATATTCTTGTTCCGAGAAAGCTCTACATAACCCCTGTTTCATGCAATTTTCTTTTGCGCTTCCCATTGAGTTCTCCCTTGTCCCTAAACTCAAAAACCATAACATCCCTCATGACTTGCATCCCGAAGCCCTTATAACTCCCACATCTCTCATATGGCTCCGATATAACCCTCACATAACCTTGCCTGCTGGAGGCTCCGAGTCGGGCTTCTCTTCCTGAGCCTCTTGCGGAGGATCTTCATCTTCCTCTGAGCTGGAGACCTGAAAGACTGGGTTTAGCCTGAACCCCAAACTATGTAGAAACATTGGTTTTTGGCTCCTTTTCTGGGTGTGGGCCGCGATGTTGCCTACTTTGGGGTGCAGATAGGGTTTCATGCTTCAGGGCTCATGTTCTTCTGAAGCCCGGAACAATTCTGAATAAGTAGGTAAAAGGTTCTGTGTTTAGAGTTCATCTTCTTCAGAGCTGGACTCCTAAATCAGTGAGCTTAGTAAGCATGGGTCCTTACAAGGTAGGGCTCTTCCAAAGCTATCCAAGGGTTACACCATGGTTCCATGGGTAGTGTTGTAGGCTTCATAGATAATTGCAGGTTTTAGAGAAGGAGTCACGTCGATAAAAAATTCTGACGTGTGCTAGTGCTCAAGAAATGAAGTATCACAAAAAGAAATACTGCACGGAACTGGAGTCAATACAACAGAAAAAATTGACAGCTTGCGCAATGGTCCACGGTCTCGTCATACATCTGAATTGACTTGTAACAATAATATCAATAAACAATTATTGTGATCCTGACGAAGCTCTGTACCGTAGGATCTCCACTCCAATACAAGTGCCAAACGACAGTCAGCACGACATACCACGTGCGTGTACAACCTTCAAAGGAACATCATTGGAGTTCTGCATCAAGTGTTCCGGATTCTACACCAAATCCTGGGCCAAGCTTTACAATTAATTAAATAACCGGAAGCAAGCCTACATCCCACCAGCCATAAACCTCCCTGCAGCTCTGCTCATGCACAGTTTTGGGGTTAATGCCCGGTAGATGGCAAGGCAATCGCTCATGAACTGCAGACAAACTTGCGTTGTTTCAGGGAATGGGGCAATGTTGGGACACTAGGGGTGGGGATTGCATGAAGAACAGTTACTTCACCCCCGTGGCTTCAGTCAGGATTTACTTGGAGTGTCAGGGGGACTCAGTAAGTATGTTGAAAAGCACTGGAAGCGACATAAGGATTCCAGTCATACCCATGACTAACCTACTTAGCGAGTTCCCCCCGCCCTCGAAGTACCAAGGCATTACGTAAGATACTCGAGCTGTAGTGCTACGAAGCTTGACAGATATAGACCGACGCCTGCTGCAAAAGCAAGAATCAACCCGAAATCCTAAACCTGTACAGGAACTAGCAGACAACGGAGGAGCAAGAGGGGAGGGTCTGCACCAGGCAAGGCAACGAGTTAGGGAGCTTACTTACAGGAGTCAGGGTTTAGGGTTCACGGTCACCTGGGCAAAGACATCTGCAGCTCTGATATGTGCCACTGGGTTGCTGTTAAAGAACTTAAAATAACTAAGTTATCCTTATAACGAGACCTCATTACTTTCTATGTGTTCAGTATCATGGTAACTTGAAACACACCCGTCAGGGTTACTGTTCAGCAAGCACGTAATGGGGTTTCCTTTGTCATTGTATGTAACTTAGTTCAGCTTCCCTAACAGCAGCCCAGACTTCCTGCAGAACACGAGCAAGGAGCTTGGCAGCAGTGGGCTCCCAAACAGAAAGGATTTTTTTTTCGGATTTAGGATTTGGGGTTTAGGGGCATCCCATTCGATTACCATCAGAAACACCCCACTTTGGCAAAAGCACCCCACTTTGGCAATGAGGTCAACGAAGTGAAATAAACAGATGCCCCTAAGTCCGCACCTCGCGGCGCTTACGTGGGGCTATGCGCAAGCCGCCGCCGACTGACGCCTTGGCAATGTTTGCAAACGTTGGGACTCAAAAAATGTTGTCGTGAAGTGCGGAAAAGCTTTCGAGTTATGACCTTGCACCAAGGTTTGAGGTCAGACACGATGTGTTGAGCAGAAAAGACAAACCCCTCAAAACCTGTAGACTCGGTTGAAGGACCAAATCCTGCATGACGCTGGGTATTCTATAGTACCATCGTTCTGAAGGTTTACGTTTACATAAAAGCCTGCGCAAGTGTTTGTCCATCAACAATATGAGGTGAGCCTGATCCAGCTCTGGAACGTATGCTGCTGATGCTCCACACCCCTGCATGGCTCTGATATGCTTTGCTACCATCTTCCCCAAGGTATCATAGTCTTAGGAATTTATGGTTTAGGGCCATAATAGGAAGGTGCTGAGGGTCATGTTGGAGTTTAATATCAAACGTGGAGCTACCTGTGGATCAATGGGGCGAGCCTTGGACTAAACGTGGCAAACCTGAGAAAAGTTCTATGCAACGGAACCCCTTTCTATGATGTTGATGGGCAAAATCCTGCATGACCCTGTAGAAGAATACTGTGACACCACGTAACGCTAAATTCCTGGGGTTTGGGTATATGGGGTCATGGATCTTGTCCATCCACAGCATGTCCAGAGACGAAGAATGGAACACATGGGCACAACTCGCTTCTGAGGACTTCAATTCTGTGTTTGAAATAACAGAAACATCATCAGCCTTAATGCCCTGAACCCTGAACGGGCACAAGCCCCAAAACATCCGAAAACCGTGGTGTGTGGACATGGTGGTGTTTTGGGAGGTACGAACCACTGAATGAAATTACTGCGGCTGCTTCTACGGCTGCAGGAGTGGGAGTGAGAATCAGTCACGCAGCCACGCAGTTTAGGGCTTATGAGCAGTGTCTTAGGGCCTACGCGAGTTGCATATGTGTTCCAAGTGAATAGGCGCTCGAACTCCGAAACCCTTCAAACTCATCTTTGACATGAGTAGCATTGCTTTGCTTGTCCTTGTCTTGAGAACTCCAAACAAATTCAAAGCTTTCTGCAAAAAAAACTTTTCACACCACCACTATAAAGTATGAAGACACTCCTACGCTGCAATCGGACAGTATTCGCGCTACAGTTTTGAAATTTGCCCACTCAAAACTAGCATGGGCGATCCTGTCTTTTGAACATCTGCCAATTGGGCTGCGAGGTTCCATGTTACTTTGGCGAGGGTAATAGCGGCCTGTTTAAGAGGATCCACACGTTTTTACGAACTTCTGTCATGGGCCAAGTCCTGATACCAACGCCCACGTTGATTGTTACTATTCATAGCCCTGAATGATTTTAGTTTAGTACGAGGCCATGATTCCCAAGGTTTCCGGTACGTAGGGTATTGCAGGATAGTGTATTAATAGTCGTGATTAGCTTCCGGAGGCTGATGTTTTCGGTTCTGCGCCCGTGCTGATAATCCTGAAGCATAAACCCCATATGTTGGCTTGGGCTTCCGAAAATCAGGACTCCTCTGTAAAGTATGTTAGAATATATCGGGGTTTCTATTTGGTGTTTACGGAAGCTTTTGAATCCTCGAGAAATCCTTGAACTGCCACCTATGTACACTCTAAGGACCATACAAAATCATCAAGACTAGAATGATGACTCTAGATCACAAACCCATAGACATACAATCGCCCACACACTAAGGTCGCCACGAAAGGATCGTAGTCATTGTGGTCTTCACTGCCATCATCGGCTGCAGGCTCTTCGACAACTTGTGCTGCCGAATGCTCCGCTGTGGCCTGTCTGTGGTTTAAGGTTCCCCACAAGCCCAAAACCTCAAGTAGCCGATGATAGGGTACTCGAGATTTTGAGCATGGCAGTTGTGTGGGGTTTATTACCATTTTCATTGAGGTCTATTTTGAGTACCCTATCCGCCGACCCCCTGGGGGCGGCGCCCGTGAAGCTTAGTTTACTTGTGTTTTCTGCTCGGGAATGCGGTAGGCAACTTGCAGACCACCCACACCGCACACGCACCGCTCGTATGTGGATTAGGTCATGGAGAAGTATTTAACGCAAGCCCAAGGAGGGCCCCAACCCCCCCCCACCCCCCCCCCACCCCCCACACAGCCCACACGTCACAGCCCTCACTGCCCACAAACTTTGGTAGGGATGGACAGGTATCAATGCGAGGCAAATGAGGCCCCAACCCCCCACACGCGACAAACGGCCCACGCCCGCCCACCGACAACTCCTACGTGGATTTTGGTAGGGATGGATAGGTATTTCATGTATTGAATGCGAGCCCAAAAAGGCCCCACCCACGCAGCCCTCACTGCCCACCGACCGCTCGTACAGTACTGGCAAGCCCACTATGAGGAAAATGCATAGGGGGGTAGTACAGGGACCCACCCTGAAAATGCCACGGCAGTGCAACGGAAGAATCCCACTCAGCTAATACCGAGCCCATACTATGACAGAAATGCGCTGGGGGTAGTAAAGGGGCTGATACTATGAGGAAAATGCATTGTGTGTAGTAAAGAGACCCGCCCAGCCGATACTAAGCCCATCGATGAGCAAAACGCATTTGGGGTAGTGCAGGAACCCACCCAAAACATACTAAGCCAGTACTATGAGGAAAATTTATGGGGCAATAGTTGGGCCCATCCAGATAATACCAAACCCATGCTATGACAGAAATGCATTACGAACCCCAGACTGTGAGGAGAGTGCATCGGGGGTACAAGGACCCACCCAGATAATATGAAGCCCATACTATGACGAAAGCGCAGTGGGGGTAGTAACGGGGCCCATTCAGATAACACTATGAGCCCGTACTACGAGGAAAATGCATTGGAGGTAATAGAGGCCTCCCATATGTAGTCGGCATTTACCGACCAGGACTTAAGTCCATACAGTCGCCGAGCATCCTGGGCTGGCACTTTGGTGAAGTGGAGCCGTTGTAGTCGGTCCGCGACCTTCTTCTTCTTTGGGCTCCTACACTAGCAGTGTGCTGAAGAGCAATGTTGACACGCTATGGAACAGCAGCGCCGTCGGCAGCGACCGCAGCAAGTGTTGTGTATCAACGGCAGCAGCTTCTTGTTGCAGAAGTGCTTCTTTGCGACGGAGAAGAGCTCCCCGCGCCAGGCAGCCATCTTCTCATCCTTGGGCTGATTGGCTTCCTTCCGTCGCGCGCCGCGGACCCCCGACAAAAGACTTAGTGTCAAGATTGGGTTTAGGGTATATTGGGGTTATATGGGGATAATGTGAGACTGGCTGGTCATTAAACCCTGCAGGAATTGAACTCGCAAACCAAGTTCTGTTCGAGAACCTGGGCCTGGGCCAGCCTGGGCAAGCGCCAACAGTTGTCCATGATGGCACGGGCCCCGTCGGACTTCGCGGCACCGACCTCCTTGTGAACCAGGCCTGCCAAAGTTTGTGGCCCCATCCTATCCAAGTGCCATTTCTGCAAGGCCGGCGCTCGTTCATCGCGAGCGGTGGTGTCGCCGAGTGCACAGATGAATGCACGGTCGATGGTCACGGAGGTGGCCATGCTTGCCTGAGCAATTGAGCGAAGAAATTACTTTCATCAACATGTACGCTGCGTCCGGACCAGAACAGCTTTACCTGCGACTGAGAGGCTGCTGATCCTGGAACCCTGTTCGGCAACACAGAAGGTGAATAGCGATTGCTCGAGGCTGAAAACTTGCGAGAAATGGCTGCAACAGTGCCACAGTCCCAACCAGCTCACCCAAGAGTCTTCGCAAGATCAATGGGCAGCGGGTGGCAACGTTGAACACACACAATGAGAACATGCACCAGGTACTGTACGACTTTCACAGCTCTCTGCGCCCCCCTGGCCCATGAGCGCCAGACCTCAGTCAGCTCAAGAGGAAAATGGACTACATCTGGCAGGTTCTCGTCAGCAGCATTGTTCACATTTTGCAAAAGCCGGAAAAGTTCAGGGCTGCTTTCACCCCCCCAGCAACTTTCTGTTGAATGGGATAAGACATGCGGTCCATCTACCACACAAGGACTTCCTGTACGGAAAGTGGCAGAACCGGCAAGGTTCAGGGCTGCTTTCGAATTGCCCTTGTCCTTGCCCCTTGCCCTTCTCGACCTCGTCGTTGCCCATTGCTTTAGCCATAGCGACGTCCATGCAGCCGGTGATGGGAGGGGTGGGCCACTGGACGACGCGATGCGTCTCCTTCATCTCGACCACCAGTGAAATCTCAAGAGCAACCTGTCTCAAAGCTACGGCAAAAGCGGAAGCAAGAACAATTGCACACTCTAAAAGCCCAGACTCCAACACGGCATGCGCGGCATACTGCGCGTGGCTGACAAGCTTGGGGTTGGACAAAGCAAATAGGGACTCGATGGAGTGCAGAATCGCGAGCGATGCGGCGGTCGAGCTCCTTGCGAGCTCCTTGAAGGGTGAGCTGGGAACATTTAGAGGTATGGTTCAGGGTCTAGGGGCCTAAGCCCTGAGCCCTACAGCCCTAAGTCGTTGCAGGCTTACAGGTTCATTTAGGGCACAAAGTACTGGTAGCCCTGGTTGCCGACTAGTACTGTTACAGCAATAGTCACCCGTGTCCTGCACAGACGCGAATGCTTCCGCCAAGGACCCAGGGGCAGGTGGGTCCTACCACTCGCGGACCTTGTCCGCCTCGACGCGATGGCGCTGCGCCGTGAGCGGTTGATGTACTGCCTGCCAGCCACACTACGCGTGTCTTCAAGTTCGCGTAGGCGACTGAGCGGCGCTTGCGGATACAGCTCGGCTCGGCAGAGATAGGATGGGCACTGAAATAGACATGTGATATGAATTACAGGGGCAAAAAGAAAAACTATGTGCCATAGGAGATAAGCTGCTGAAGTCGCACTGTGTGCGCGGAGTTGAAGGGCAAGCCATGGACAGGGCTGAAACGGGATGGGGGCCCCCGCATGCGATGGGCCTGGGCTGCAACGTCAAACCGTTTGCAAACACTTCCCGGACCTGCGTGGGCTCTCCTAACCAAGCCCGAAAATGCTATCACTATGAGAAGCAATCACCCGGTGCAGCATCATCGTCTGGGGGGGCCCAGTTGGTGGCGGCAAAGGCGGCAAGGCCGGCACTCTGCAGCTGCTGCTCCAGCTGACGATTGGACGCGATCGGTGGGACAAGTCTCCTGCATTTGGACTGCAGCCAGAGCGCATGTCCGGCCATGCCACTCTACCCTGCTCCCTGGGCGCCGTCAAGCATGCCCAGGTGCAAAGTGAACCTTGGCCGCCGAAAGCCTGACGCGAAATAGCTCTATTCCCAGGTCACCCCTGGCTGCTCGCCCCAACCTTACACCTTGACCCTAGATCCTACTGACCTTTGCATGCCTAGGTGAGCCCTCACCTGTAAGACCATCGGCACCACAGCCGAGACACAAAATCTGCACCCTCAGCCCTAAAGCCTCAACCCTAACCAGCTCTAAACCATAAACCTTAGACCATAACCCTTGCTACCTTGCAAAGCGCTTCTCTGCCTCCATGCTCTCTTCATCATCGCTGCCTTACTTTTGGAAAGGTCGACCCCCACAGGTCCAAGGAGGGATGATGGAGATCTTGCAGCACTTACAACCACACTCCTATGCATATGAGGTGGTGCAAGGGTCCCCAATCGAAGGAAATACTGAATTTTCGTATTCCCATGCTTATCCGAAATCTATCCTACAACTATTGCTCAACCCCCAAGTAGCCAATTACTAGGTACTCGGACCCTCAGGGTACCGTAGGTGTGTTGTACACAAAGGGGATTCCAAAATAACTTTACCAAATTCTAGGGGTCTGGGTAAGGAACTACTTAAGGATTGTGGATTGCCAGAAGTTCATAGCAAGGTTCATCTACGATTACAATCAAATCTATCTCCGTGATCCGGTAAAGCAGCCAGATTACCTGGAATTTTGCGGGTCCAGGCACGTACGGGTAAAAAACTTGCCCCTACTATAGGCCCTTCATACTGGATATTTAGGCACCTAGTATATATATATACTATGGATACGTATATGTAAAGGGTCTTAAAATTCTCCCTCAACAGGCGAAGGGTCATGTTAGGAGCCCGTACTTCCAACCTTCGAACAGTCTCGGGTTGAGGGTTAGCTAGTGGTTCAGAATGGTTGAATTGCGGGTGGAATGATGTATGGCTGTGGGTTTTCAGGTATAGGGTTGAAGGCGTCATGACACGTGAAAGTTGGATGCTGGGTCAACGGGTACTTGAAATGCCATCATGTCTAGCCCCAAACAATTGAGGGGCCTACCAAAATCATTTTACCAAGCAGCTTGCGCTGCTTAGTCAAGCGCGGGACCCCATCCACATATTCTTAGAACTATCGACTTTGAGGCGCAGGGAGCCTAAGGCAGACTTACGCACAACCCTCACAACAAGGCTTTGAAAGGTCTGCATACGTGCAGTGACACAGAATATTTGCAGCCAGTCCTGAACCTCAAAGCCTAAAACATGAGAAGCACGCGTCTAGCGTCTACAACTGTCAACCCCCCGAAAAAAGCCAAACCCTACATCCAAAAACGGCAAACGGGTCTGAGTTCAAGGAATACGTGATTCGGGCCCAATGTGAGGCATGTTCAATGGTGGGAGAACTGGAATCCCAGAACCGAAGCATAAGAGCTCGTCAACAGTTATCTGGAAGTCAATGTACAGCTAGTTAAAGTTGGATGAAAACCTCATGTAAACCCCTAAGTTAAGCCAATTGAAATCTAATCAAAACCTGATTCAGATCAATTCAAATCTAACTAAAATCTAGTTTACATGGGTTAACATCCAATTCAGAAATTAATCTGGATAGAAAATCTGTTCAACTCATGCACGAGATTCTGCTTTTCATGAATACCCAATTCCAACAGGATTCGCAGCAGATTCTTTTATGTGAAATACTTATACGGAGTGTAGGGTCTTTTTGTTTTTTTCTGTATGTATGTAGGCTTGCTTGGGAATATTGGTGTGTGTACTCATATGGTGTTCCATTTGGGGACCATAGAACGATATCATTCCGTAATCTATCTTTAACTCTGTATAGTCTGAACTAAGGTCTGAACGCTACACCCTGAACCATCTGCATGCCCCATACAAGCATTTCGGACGTCTGGGCTCTAAGGGTGGAACCAGCCGTGGGTGCTGCCTTGCCTTTCCAGGAGCCAGAGATGAGAAGCCTTTTCTTCTTGTGGTTAGGGGTTTATGGTCCCCCTGAGGTAGATAGTATATGGGGTATATGGGGATCTTATTACAATATGTCCAAAGGCATATTCTATCTACTTAAGGGGGACTATAGGGTTTTGGCTTCAGGGTTTCGGTTCTCGAATTTCGGGTTTGAGGTTACGGCTTCATGGGTTCCCCTACCATCCCCCCGACACTACTCCAAGGTTCCCCGTTTATGCAGTAGGGTTGGAGACTTGAGGCTAATTCAGGGGAGACTAGGGAAATAGTATGGTTGGTGGTAGGGGAACACATGAGCTTAAGATACAGGGCTTAGGGTTTAAAGTTTAGGATGAGAAGGGCGTACCTAGAGCAACTGTTGTTCTGGTATCTTTTTTGTCCAAAGTTAATGCAGGCGGGGTACCTGTGGAGGTTCAGAACACTTAGTAACCCAATGATATTTGTAGTTGTTACCCAATTACCACCCTAATGGCGGACGTAGGGAGCTTCAACTTGGGCTGCAAACCGACTAGAAGTCCTTAAAGCCTTGCAGCCTCAAGGCCTAACACCTGACACCGCAAACGCTGAACATCCCGAAAGACCAGAAACCTAAACCTTGCTCACAAACCCGCCCCAACCCTCAACCTCAAAAACCTAAAGCTGAACCCTAAGAGCTCTGGACCAGATCTGTGAATTAAAGCCCTAAGCCATCAGCGCTTGTCTAGTAAACCTTCAACCCTGAAACCTGAAGTGCCCACGATGATGCCTTCAGCAAGCGCACGGAGGTGTTGATCCACCTTGCAGAAATCAGCGACTGGGAGTTCGTTAAAATGGACCTGCCTGGGGATCCTAGGGATATGTCAGAATTTTGACGCAGGTACTGGAAAACTTACTTGAGGGATTCTGGATGATTTATGCTGGTCTCTTTTTACACTGAAAATACTCTAAACCCGGAAGTCTATAAACCCTTATCTAAGCTTCGGCTTGCGAAGCTAGGAATGATGGGGTTACGATAAATGGGAATGCCGAGGTTGCTATGGCTTGGGGTGAAGGAAGAACAGCAGGGACACGAATAACACCTCATGGTCGACACGCCTATAGCTCATCTGAATATAATACGGTCTTAGTTTTGGGGGATTGGGATTACAGAGTCCCTTTTATTCCCCTTAGATGGCAAAAGTACGCATCTGTAAGGCATGCTGCCCCAAAGTCTTCCATAGGAACCTGCTCTGTCATACATTTGCACTCCAAAGCCCTCTCTGCTTGCTGCTGTTTACTTGGTGGTTCAGCGCCCTTTCCTTGTTGGTTTTGGGTAACTTAGCTAAATATATGTCCAACCAAAATCGAGCTTTTTGCGCCTATTTCCCCAAGCAAGGACCCAGCATTGAGAATAAAATCTAGCGGAAGCCTGTCTGAACAACCCATGCAACCTCATGGAGCCTGCTGGACCCTGTGCAAACAAGTGCACCATTGCTGCTACAACATTGTAGCTCGGTACCCTTCAGCTAAGCCCAGAACCTTGAATCCGAAACCCGACACTCAAGACCCTTACCCTTAACCATAAGCCCCAACCCTTCGCCTCCCCAAGCTACAGTAGTCGTTCTGCACGAGGCGTTTTTCCAGGGTGCATGTTCTTCTAGGGGCACATAATCCATATTCCTAAGCCCAGCCCCTACGTCCGAAACCTTAATCTCAAAATCTTTACCCCTAAACCAGCCCTGCGCGACCGCAAGGCACCTTTTGCCCACTTCGCTCGAGAAGGGTTATCAGATCGCGGCTCAAAGGAGACAGGTTCCTGTCAAGAGGCACCGGGTTTAGGCTCTAAGGGCTTAGGGTGTAGGGTTTCTGTCTGGAGTTACTTTGGCCCCAAAGTGGGTAAAGCAATGGTTCCAAGCTCTTATGGTACATACTTGTGGGTACGTGAAGCGCTTGTGTTTCAGAGCTGAAGCGTTTGAATGTTCATGTGTTGGGTTTCAAGGGCAGAAGCTGCAGGATTCAGGGCGTAAGGCTTTAGAAGGCCAAGCGGTGGGATTCTGTAGAGCTTGAGCTATGCCTTTCTTTTAGGGTCCCAGGGTGTAGTGTTTAGGGGCTCTGCTTGGGAGACTGTGAGGGCTCAAATAATTTCAGGAGAGGCGGCTGTTGTGAGGCGGAGGTCTTGGATAGTTTAAACATGCTTAAGGATTCGAACAACTCCACCTCGCAGCAGTCCTTTCGGAAGGGCTCTTCTGGGGCTATGTTGAAGGAACCTTGCAAGTGTACGACCTTGGGGCTACAATCTTGGAACCCTTGAATTTGTTCGAGGCTGTAGGCCTCACACGGTTAAGGGGATCCCTAGCAAATTGAGAGCCAGCAAAGCCAAGATGATGCTTCAAGATGCACTCCAAAAAAGATGTGGGTTTGACCTTCTACCCCCACAGAAGACAGCCCAAAATCTTCCCCTAATCCCGCATGCCAGCCTAGGGAACACTGAAAACATCATCCCATAACTTCGACCCAGACTTGTTTCACAATGTATGGAAGCTCAATACACATCACAACCTTACGCCCTCCCTCCTTCAGGGATGCTTCGGTGGATGCGCGAAATCTTGCATGAATAATACCGCCACCCCCTTAAGAAACATCCACCCCACAATCTACACAGCGGCACTACACTGATAATACCTACTAAAGGAGAATAGGGGCTCTTTACTACCGGAGAGGATTACTAGGACTAGCCCACCTACCTATTGAGATTTAGCCAATTAGTGTCAGTGAACTTCTTCGCAGCGGCCTTGTGAAGAAGGAGAACGCAGTTCCTGACCTGGAGGCGAAGAATCTCTGTATCGCGCTCTTCAGGGTTAAAGGGTTTCGCGGTTCATGGCTTAGGGTTCAGGGTTTAGGGTCTAGACGGGATGAGCGCTCAGGGTTCAGGATTGATGGAGGACGACATTGGCCCAAATTTGCTGACTCGGGGTGAAGTAATTCGTCCATCAAAACTAGTGCTGGAAGTAGGTTCGGAGCCCAAGCAGATCCTCCAAAGTGGAGCTCAAATCCCTGAACCTGAGCCCAAACCCAGAGCTACATAATACCAAGAAAGGAAACCATAGAATTTCATCAATGTTTATACGCCTTAAGCCCTGGAAACTACGAACAGAACCCGCGCCTTATACGATTCCTAATCATCTTACACATGGAAGTCGCTCAAAGCTACCAGCATAGAATCCTTCATAGGCGCCTCCATAACCCTTTGGGGACCACCAAGCTCAACCCCTGAACCCTAAGACCTTAACCCTGAATTGCAGCTTCAATGCACCCTGAGGCCCTGGAATCTCTCAGGTAGTGGCTTTACGGTTTGGGGTAGGGATGGATGCATATACCTGCCTCTATGACCCGCAACGCTATATCGGTTTCAATGTCCAGTTCCCTTCCCTAAGCGCTAAAATGTCAATAGCGGTTTTTATTTTCCTTTCCAAGCCTCCATTTTCTACCAAAAGCCAGCAAGTGTAAACCACCATCTTTTTTTAATCCCTACAAGCTCCAGATTCCATTTTATTTTCCATTTGTTTCTCCTGTTTGATTTTCCTTTCTCTCAACCAGCAAGCGCATCCCAAACACTAGATCCACCATATCCTAGAAACCCCAGCTTCCATGCTTTCCACGTCTTATTCCTGTCTGGCTTAACAATCGGAAAGTGAACCCCAAAGTCTGAATCCACAACGCCCTTTCTAATTCCCTGCTTGCCTTTGCATCTGGGTTTCCATTCTAGATTCGAGTAAGTAGCCGGCGAAACACCAAGCCCTAAACCCTCTCTCTCTCTCTCTCTACATATGATATACACTGTAGTTATACCTCAGATTCTGCTTGATTATCAATTTGCTTGCGCATCTGATGTCCTATGCCCATCTGGGACTTTCCCACACAAGGGAGCCATTAGGGACCCTAGGGATACATAGCTAATATGCAGGAATTATCATGCTTCACTTAAGGATTGTCTGGGGGGGCTTTTGTTGGAGAACCTCTAAATCCCTAAGCCCTGAA
>CAJNIZ010002047.1:0-80580 GCA_905231905.1 Symbiodinium pilosum | reverse complement strand
TTCTTCACTCTTGGCCAAGTACTGCAGAGACTTGGTCAGGGATTTGATTAAAGTGGACGATCAAAAGAGCGGGATTTCAAATTTGAACCAGGACAGGGGTCGAGTACCGGGCTTGATTAAATTGAAAGAACTCAGGAAGGGACTTGGGTAGATTTGGCATGGCTGGGATAAGACCAGGAGCGGGATTTTATTAAATTGGGGCTATGATCCAAGAAAACTTCAAAAAACAACTAAAACATAGACAATCTACTGTAAACTCCTGATTCTTAAGCCCTAAGCCCCTCAACCCCCAAAAACCTCTTTAAACACCAGGAAGGAATACCTGAGGCTCAAGCTCTCCGTCTCGCCCGGTTCGTCCGATGCGATGGCAGTACTGCCTGAGATTCTCGACTACATGACTGTTTCCAACAATGGGGGTTCAGGGTAGTTTACGATTTAGGTTTAGGGATTTAGGGCTTGGGGTTTAACGGGCTTATTCGGGGACCTCAAGGCATGCCCCAGACTACTATAATCCTTATCACTGGGACCCCTAAGATGGTAACCCTAGTCTTGAAGAACCCGCATATCAGCAGTCAATGTTTCCCATAGAATTCATGGACAATCGAAGGGAAACAAAAATAATGGCTACTACTATCTCATTTAATCCGCGCTTTTGATTCTGATTCGTGAGGGCGCCCGCTCCCCACAGCCATAATGTCCGAGCTTCATTCTTAGTTTGGGGAGGGGCTTCTAAGGGGGAGTGTAGCCCCAGCATAAAAGTGAAAATGGCAGTGGTTGGCTGATTGAAGTCTCTTATACTTTGATGATTGTGCTCAATGCGAAGCCCTAAGCTGTAAATCCTACACCTTAAGCGTTACCGGCATGGACGCGTTGCTCCAGATTCGGCGGAAAGTCGTAGTTGATGACGTAGCGCCTCAGGAAAATCGAAGGTTCTAAAGGTTGAAGGGATTTAGGGTTGAGGGTTCAAGGTTTAGGGTCACAGAATGAGGGTATGGTCCATAAGGACTATTATACGGGATTATTGCTCCGTTAGGGTTTTGGAATGTAGGATTTGGGGTTTATTCGCTTCGTGCTTCGGGTTTAAGGTTGAGGGGATTTACGGTGTCCTTAAATATATGCATGGCATATACTTTGGGTCCAACTGCTTCTAGGGTCAGAGATACTTCGGTGCCAGAGAACATTCGGGATATTGGACCCCTAGTTTGAGGGTGTAAGCATTGAAGGTTTCGGGTTTGAGGATGCCGGGGTGGGGATTCAGGGTTCGGAGCCCCATGGTGGCGCAAGCTCTGTTGCGCCGCCTGCGCAATCTTGCGCCCGGATCTTGTATTCCCTTGACATTACCTCTGTAGAATCGGGAAACGCGGGTTAAATTGACAGCGGCATATCTTACACAATTTGGGTTTGGGGAGTAGGTCAGAAGCGTAGCTTTTGGCAAAGATATGGCCCCGAAAAAATCGCCTGAGCCATTTTGCAGAGTCGTATTACTTGCAGAGCCCGGGGTTTAGGTTTGAGATTGTTGTTGGTGGTCTGCTTACGCCGCGTATTCCCTACTAAAGCTTTGACGGCAAAATCTGAAGCTTCGTTCATTTCTTCTAGCAGCTTGGTGGAACGCTCATTGTGAAGCCTTGCCTAACGCAAAAAACCTTTCAAGCCTAAATGCTTTGTCAAGCCAGACTGGGTGCCTCACACAACCGTATCATCACACAAGTCATCAGATGAGAATATTCGTGTAGTGTTCTGTGGGTTTTTCCTCAAGTGAGATTATCCTCTTGTTGAAGGAGACCAAAACCAAAAGGAGAGTACAATTGGGGACCTCAGTACCCTAGCCCCAAGACTAAGAACGTGCAATGAACTCAAAAGGGTTTTCCACGCCTTGCAGCTCTGACAAATTGGTTGGTAAGAAATGCAGGAATGGATCACTACAGTAGCCCGTATATCATCCCCAACAAGATGACAAGTTTCCATGTCTCTTCCATTCCCTAAGCCGCAAAAAGTACTTTCCTTTTTCTTTCAAATCCAGCGTTCCCTGATAACAACCAGCAAGCGAACAACAAAACCCATCTCATTTTCTATTCTTTTTCATTTGATTTTTCCAGCCCCAAAGCTTAAACTCTACGTAGCGCTCAGCCCCCGTAATGAACCCAGAACCTCGTAAAGGATTCAGTAAGATGGAGGAGGCCGGGGTCAAGCGTCTGAACATGCACTGGGTCTCATTCTATCCCTCAGGAATGAAATTCTCAAAAAATAGGCAGCCTCTGCAGGAAGGAAACAAGGCTGACCGCAATTGTGCGGAGCTCTCAGCCAAACTTGATCCCTAAGAAACTTATGGAACCGATTAGCTTCACAAAAAATCCTCAGTAGGTCAAACCTAATTTGCTTATTAGTTGTTGGCAAGGAGTACGGGAACATAATCTCTATACAATCCCAGAATAAGCACTGCAAAATATATTCCCTTATTCCCCACTTAGAAGCATCAAGTTTAAGTACGGTGTATGGGAGTGAGCCAAGGTGCAAGTGCTTCACATGAAGGCCTCGCGCAGCCACGTCAGTGGCAACCAACAGCTGCAGGCTACCAGCCTGCCATCGGTAAGTTAACGTCTGGGGTTTAAGGTTTTGTGTTAAAAGCTTAAGGTTTTAAGGTCCTACTAGGGCTGGTGATATGGCGATATGTGGGTTTTAAGTGCCATAGGGGTGATGTGGAGATATGTAAGTTCTAAGTGTAGTCAACGAGCACAGGTTTCAGAGTGTCCTGAATCGGGGTACAGGTTACTGTAGGAATAGAAGGACCATAAGGGGATAGTGGTAGTAAAAACCCGCAAGACCACGTCAACATAGAACTGCTTCTTGGTCTCGCGCAAACTTACGATAGGGTTTGTAGGGAATTGTTGGTTGCGCTTCAAACCCGTTCAAGAACTTGAGCTCTATGAAAAAGAGGAAGCCCCACCCAGTGAAGGTAGATCTCCCCATAGGGCATTCCTTCCTGATCCATAAACCTTCTTCTTTGTTTTGTTAAGCCTGCAGATCTCGTGCTGTGTGAAGTGGGCTGGCGAAGGTCAGAGAAACCAGAAACCCTACAGTTGCCCAATTCTGTTCGGAGCCACAATTTGGACCCCACGACCACTCTTTGACTTCATGAATCAAAGAATGAACCCTTGACCTTGCAGTCTACTTATATGGCTAAGGTGCCCCTCACAAGCTGCACGGGGGCTAAACCTTTCACGCTATATTTTCGTACGTGAAAGTCTACATAGGGTTCCCTAAGCTCCGGGGCCATCCCTTGAGAGTTCCCGTTATCAGGAACTTGGTAATTGGGTTCGATCTTGGGCCCCCTCTTTATGGAAACCCCATTTATCCCGATGTCTCCGGAGAGCTCAAACAAGACCCTTCCTGCTCGCCGAGCAAGCCCAATAACCCTGAAATCCCAAACCCTACACAGTTTGGTATTCAAGGTTCAATAAACCCCCACAAAAAGAAACACAAGTAGTGGCTTCCAAACAACCGCATGTGCCAATTTCCATAAATAGGGGGACCCCATATAGATCCACAAGTATTACGAAACAGGAGCCCCCAGTTTGGGAACCCCACACATCTCAGATCGAGATCCCTGCATCTGAACTCTGAAGTGTTTGTTTTTGGAACAGCCCTGTCACTTATGCTTGTCTAGCTTCCTTTATAAGTTCTAAGCCCTGCATGTTGCGGGGCAATGCCTAGGTTTCAGGTTTATGGTTGGGGTTCAAGGTTTAGGGGTGAAGGTTGAATCGAGGGTCTGGGGACAAGTAATGGCAGAGCATACAGTAACTATGCACGGTGGAGCTCTATGTCTGTAACCTTTCAAATAGACATGCTACGGATGCAAAGTTATGGAAAGTTATGTATCGGCTGACTGATTGGAATCAGCATTCGTACATCGCAGACTAAGACTAAAATAAACTCTAACATCTGTGAAGTTAGCTGGTGCAAGGAGGTTAAACATAATTGCGAGGTGCTCAAAGCATTAGGTGAGGATCATGCTGTCGATGGAGTAATTCTTGCACCACTTCCTAACGTCCTCAGGCTACTACGAGGCCTGGGGAGAAATTGGTCCTTGCTAAGCCCAAAGCCCTAAAGTTTGTGCTGCCATTCGGGCCTCAACTCCGAAAGCCCATACCCTACTTTGAGGAACCCTGGAGTTAAGTAACATACTATGTCCCCTCTATAAGCCCATGATAACTCTACTGCAACCGTACCCCTTTTGTAACTTGGCTTCCTAACCAATTCGGAACCCCAGGGTCCCACAAAGTACAAGAAATAGGTTAACAATCCCCCGGCCTCCAGACAAAACTCAAGCTTTCTATATCCAGCACTTGGTTTAGGGTCTTAGAGTTGTAGGGATTGGCGCTTTTGGGTTTAGGTGTGTATGCCGGCGACCTGATTTTCGAGGCAGTGCCAAATTCCCTCCCCATGTCTAATGGATGGTTCCTTGCATGTTGCTGGCCCAAACTCCTGAAATGCCAATGCATCTGCAGAGCGGAATACATGTTGAGATTGAAGAATATGTGTATAATGATTGCCTGTACATGACACATCCATTGCAGACCCTAGTATGGAGCTCATACTGTCAAGGAGACACTATCTGAGTGTGCGGCCTTGAATTCCCGGAGAGCCTTCTCACGCTTCACCTGCTCGGGATGTGAAGGCTCCTCAAAACTGGGTCAATACCCGAGACCCTATGAAAAGGTGAGGATGACGATGGGAGATAGGGCTTAATTGCAACTAACTCGCATCATCTAATACAACTGCACAACACTGGCTTTGGTGTATGTGTGTGTGCCTGTGACCTCAGCCCGAACCTTGGAAGTCCGATTTTTTTGGGATGTACCCTACCAAAATGCAGGGCGCAGATCCAAAAGAGGACATAGGTCCAGGTAAGTCCCAAATCAGCCCTAAACCCTGAACTCCAAATCCTAAACCCCAAAACTCCATGCTTCGAAGTCCGCGCCCTCATTCCTACACCCTCTAGCCTACCGGTGGTTTGCAGAGTATGACGGACTGGATTATGGGGACTACTATAAGGGATTCTATGGGGACTAATGCCCTCACCTGAATATTCCCATTATTATCTACTAAATGTATCAGGAATGTTCTACAATTGGGGGGGCCGGGGTCTTCTGTATAAGGGGGAGGGGACCTCTGTGAGAATCCCCTTCTTCAGTCCCTAGAAACCATCAATATGTGAAGTCAACTCGCAACACTACATCTTCAACTTGGAGGTTCACAATTATGACCGAATACTAACTGGCACTTGTATCCCAATTTGAAGTATGTTGGGGGACAAAGCGGGTCTAAAACGCGCTCGTAAGTATAGTTGGACCTTGGGGTTTTGAAAGCACTGCACCTCCAAGTAACCTACTTATGATTAGACGTAAAGCCTATTTAGAAGCCCCCGAAGGCCCGTAATATGCTTCAAATTTGGATAAAATTAAAACTAGAACTATCATATAATTACTCCCCTAGAAACCCTAGACTCTAAATCCTAAACCCCGACCTTCAATATTAAACCTCAAATCCTAAGATTCAAACTTTACTAAACTCCCATCTACACCGTCAAGCCCAAGCGGAAGGCGCCTGATAAACAATAACAGTAGTATTAATAGTATTCGTGATAATGATAATACTCATGAAAATGAAAAGCAAGGCGCCTGAGGAATGCCAGAGTGAAGTGGTGCGCAGGGGTGCTTATGCTTTCCTGGACATGGTTTGGGGTGTAGGGTGTGGGATTATGGTTTTGGGGTAGGATCCAGGGTTTACGGTTTAGGATTTAGGGGTCAAGGTTTAGGATTATGACTTAAGGTGAGGATTTGGGGGTTGAGGGTAGGCAAGGGATATGTAGACGATATCTGCAGGATATTCTCAGGATACATAGGGATGCTGCATATGGGGTTTAGGGTTTCGAAAAATGGTGTTCAAGATTTTTTGGAGTGCTTGTAATAACAAGGGTTTTCTTCTGTGAGCACACCTAACTCTGAACCCTACACCGTGCTCTACCCAGACAAAGAGCCCGCAATGCGGGCATGGAAGAGAACATGGAAGCGACCATATTGTTTCTGCTTTACAAGGTTGATAGGGTTTTGGAAAGAGCATTTGGGAATTTGGTTAAGGTTAATGGGTTTTGTATCAAGCTCGTACGCAAGTTACATGTTAAGCGCCTTCTACCGACTATCGGATAGTAGAGAATTCGCCTGGACGCCCCATCTTCAGAACCTCACAACCTCTCGCAGCGAACTCACTGCGGAACTCTCCCCTAGGAAGCGAAATTCCTCAAAAAGTACTTAAAGCAGATGACGCAATCCACTAAACCCAAACTCCAAATCCCCCTAAAAACATCCTCCCCGGACACCAGCTTGCCCCAAGCAAACATGAACTCCCAACAGAGGCTGCGCACAGGTGTCACTTCAAAAGAAGGCCACGCGCGCCTCCATGGTAGCGTGGAGAGGGTACATGACGCCCTGACCCTCAAACCATAAGAGCCGTTCTTCAGCATCCCTCTATCTAGGGTATTGAATGATTGCCGTAGGGTGGTGGGGTACAAGGGATACTGAATTTAACCCTAAAGATTAAACCCTAATTGCCCCAATGTAACCTTATATTGGTAATGATTCAGCCTTCTACCTGAGTTCTGGACCCAAGAAGCTCGCAACAGCCTTCAACGTCTTGATGGTGTTACCTTAGCCTTCATAGCTTAGGGCGATGTAGGTGTACAAAACACTGGCGTTGCCCATCGCTGCACTTAATTGGGGTTGTAGGGCCCCGAAAAGTGGTTACCCTGGCCTGAATATAGAGGGTAGTTGGAGGGTCTAGGTATGGGAAATTACAAGGTGTTGCATGGTTGTAGCTTGGAACTTTCGGTACCTGCGAAAGGCGCCGCAAGGTAAGGAATAAGGTTTCGGGTGTGGCCTAAGTGTTAGTGTTTGCAGTGCCCAAATTGGCGGGGATCAGAGGGATCTCTGATCGGTACAGTCGAAAGAACTGTTCCTGCGAAAAGATCACATGAACTCTGAGAAAAGCTGATCATGCCGAAGTTCCTTCGAACCATCAGTTCCCAGTCAGCAACGACTGACCTAAATGAATGCAATCACAACAATGCATCGTTTCAACAGCATGAAACGCAGACAACAAGATGCTTCTACATCCTGAAGTCGTTTAAGAAATCAGAGTGTCACTCTTTCAGCTTTTTGGGCACGTAAAATTTCGGCCTCATATACTCCTGACACTTTTCATCTTCGAAAACCGCGGACACTCATGCCGCGATCTTTACAACCCTACCTCAGCCTTTGTTCAACCTTTATTTCATCAACATACATTTCACATGGTCCCACCACAAGCCCTAAACCTAATTCCTAAAACCTCTGCTAAGTCCCCGTATGTTCCCAAAAACCACCTACGTCATCAGTTTTAAATCTTGCCATGGTTGCACTTTATGAGCCCTACCCTACAAGTCCAATGTAGCTTGCCTAAAGATAACCAAAATGAGACATGGTCAATTTGAGGTACCCCCTGCAATGATTGTACAAAGGCTGACGACCATCATATTGATAATTCTTTAGGCCCCTGTATTCGAAACAACCAAGAACAAAATGTATGTTCCCGAACAAGCAGATTTTGTAGACCAAGCTCCTTTCCTGCTAAGTGGTTGATTTGGGAATTGCTTTTGGTTGTTTGGGTTCTCGGGTAACGCCCAAACCCGGATTTAAACTTGAGGGTTGGGGCCTGGATCTTATTCTCGCTCCACACAAGCCGGCTACACCTCGTACACAACTCTGAACGTTATTGTTGAAGCCTGCACAAGTGCTCTTCGATTGTATGGGTTTCGACCCTAGACCGAAGCGGCGGCTGCCTCACCCCGGATGGAACTTTGGATCCGAAACCCCAAACCAACTATTTCCAGCGCTAACGGTTCCTGCCAATCATCACCCAATCATATTTGAGTTCTAACCCAATCATAATCACAGTAGGGGACCCAGCGGGTTCACAAGTTCAGTTGCATTACACGAACACATGTAGCTACGCTCTTTGTATCTTGAACCTCCAAGAGCTAAATCATAAGAATCCTAAAGCCGGAATTAAACTTTTTGGCCTAGATCCATTCAAGCCGCCAAATGAGGTGGGGTCGGATTTTGGCCAAAAAACTTGTAACTGAAATATAGTTGCACTGAAGCTTCAGGTAAGCTTTTGTATCCTTCACTTGAGCCCAGGCTCAAAAGACGATCACGAGAGCTCGCTGGCGCACCTGAGCAAGAGCACGCTGGCGCGCAATTCCGGGAACCCCTTGTGTATCTGGGATTTTTCTATTTGATGCTTCAAAATGAATTGCCAAAAATGTGCCGACCACGATAATGATGATGAGGAGGACGATGATGATGATGCAGAACGTAGTTGGCCGCTTGGAAATCAGGCATGTATGCCACATTGCTTCACAAATTTTTGACTATCGACCCATAGACCGAAATAGAAAAAATGAACAAGACCGATGCGCTTTTGGGGTCTGGACCACCCGGATTCTCCAACATGAAACGCTGCAACCCCGGAAACTTTGCCCCGATCCGCAAGCATTGTATCTTTGCCCTACATATTGCATTTTGTTTCCAACCTCTGATAATAAATCCTCTTCGAACTAATGAAGAACGTTCAGATTCCCCTCCCTTGAAAACTGGGTTCCTCGGTTGAAGAATCTTGACAGCATGAGATTTTCCCGAGCTTTACTTCAAAAACTTGGGAGACGTATACCAAAATATTAATTTGGGACCCGGTGACGTATGAAGTGGCAGTTGGCCAACATCAAAACCCAAGGTTTTTAACAGGCAGCTGTGCAGCGATGGGTTTTTCGGTGCCCCCCGATCTTCCCGTTTGGTCGGGCCCTCATGCGTTCCCCTACGGAAATTTGAAACCAGGCAGTATCAAGGCTCAACATGAATAAGTACAACTCTGCATGGTTTATCTCCTCTACTCCCACTAGAAAACGACCCAACCTGAATCATTTCTTCCTTATCTTTCCTGTTCGTTTGGCCACAGAACTGTTGCGCACAGAGTTTATGTACACGCAGAGTAAATGATAGCAAGCATCCCACGGCCCAAAAATGCTATGTAGATGCGATATGTCGCGACAATATTCTATTCGTTGTGAAGGCCAACCGCTCGTAAGTCGAATGTGACCGACACTTAATTCTTGGGCCAACCAATCGCATTTGCTTTAGAAAAATGTGAGCCAACTTTCCATCACCTGGAAGTTATTACAAGATTGTCATTGCGCTAGTTTGACTATATGATGAAGGTCGCACATATCTGATTAAGTTGTCCCTTCAATTCCAATTCAACAACAGCCTTTCTTCTTCTAGCGTATACCGGTTCCAATTTTCTTGGGTCGCTGCCTACCAGTTCAAGGCCAAGATTTAGTTCACGCCAATCTTTGCGAGTTACGAGGCCTCGTCCCTTCCTGCGATCACATGACACACGTCTTTCACTTATGGTCTCCCAAATGGGCACCAAATATGTATATATATATATATTCATAGTCAGAACCCTACCTCTACCTGAGTTGTCCCAAATCAGAAGCATGTAACCTAAATGAAGTATTCTGACCAACTTTCGCCTTCCCATCTACTAACAAAATTTGAGCAACATAGGTGCTCAACCTAAAGTGCTCCTGCACCTGCATGCCAGAAAAACTGCACAAGTTGAAGGTTGTCTACGCGGCAGGAGGATGTAGATTTGCGAGCCGTGCCGCGTCCCAAATTATGCATGCATTCGCCCAAGCCACGTCACTGCACATGCAGCGAAGCAAGCTGACAAGTGCATGGGGGACAGAGCTCATGCATGCTCCGGATGTCACATCACTTTGGCATACGTTTAACCACTCACAGAACATGCAAACTGGCAACTTCCCAGCTGAAAGCCAATTAACCATCCCAAGTACCAGGAGGGTGAGGGATATGCTATTTGCGACAATTGGATTGTGGATTGCAACAAAGAGTTAGCAAGAAATATGGCACCACCTTTACTTGAGCCGCACTTCAGGAAGACCGTTCCTGGACTCTGGTTGAAAAACCCAACGTTCCACAACATCATTGAAAACCAGAAAAGGTTCACAGCAATCTCTGAAGCCTTATATAAAACCCATATCCAACGCTAAGCCTCGCAAAAATGCGTTGAAGCCGCAACGTTACCTTTATGGGATCCACACTTGCGTGTGGCAAATGGGATCAAAAGGTGTAATCCTCGAGCTTGGGCTACACGCACGGATTGCTTTGCATACGAGAGTGTGCGTAGGAGATACGAGAATTACTTCCACCGTCACTGCCCCTGCAAACGGTAAATCCTTGGCCCTGAGCCCTAGAACTTCATAAATCCCGGACCTGACGCTGAAGTCCTAACAGAGAATGGCGAAAGAGATGGAAGCTACTGGAGTCTTGGGGGTTGAAAATACGTGAAGCTATAGGAACCCATTCCTCCATTCCCTACAAACAACCAGCAGGCAGCGAGAGCTGCAGCTGACACCAGTGAGAGTTGAGATTTCAGGATTGAGGGTTCAGGGTTCAGGGCTTAGTTTTAGGGTTCAGGGTTGAGGAAACCTGTCAACTCTAAACTAGGAGTTCCCTGGAGCTCTGGCAGAAACTAGAATGTCAGGTGGTAATCCGGATTAGAAACAACAAAGATTAGCAGTTCAAAAAGCAATGTTTCCATTCTCTTTCCCAGCAGTTTACTCAACACTGATAACGAGCAAGCCAATCCCATAATCCTGGATCCTGAATCCTCAACCCCTCGACCCTGCTTTGGGTTGGAGTAAGCTCTACAGCCCAAATCCTGAAGCGTAGTGTCTATTCCGTTTTGTTTTCTTTCCTGCTGCTACCAGTCATGGAGTTCTCCTACCCCCCCATACCCCCCAAACCCTTTAAGGTCCCCCCTCAATAAGACTTGTTTTTGCGCAATGAACCCACTCACACAAGAAGGAAACCTTTTTTGGAGCGGCTGTATACTGTAGAAGCCTAAGCAATTATCACAATTATCAGTATTATGCTCCTGGATTCCTTGTAGAAGTATCGTATAGGGAGTGGGGAAGTGAAAACAGGCACCATTATAAAGGTATAAATGGGAATTTTATAGGGATCATTATAGGAATCCACTTTCCCAACCTCCCTTAAGCACCAGCAAGTCAATGAAATGTACCTTAAATCATAGGCACACACAATGGGGTTCAGGGTTGCACTCCAGCTTGGGTTCGGCACCGACCCACAATTATTGACAAGGAGGGATGGTGGTAATTACGTTGGGGTCCCTATATAATCAGATTATACCACCATTGCTGGGTTGCGGCCTAACCTAATTTCATTCATAATGTTAGGGTTCCTTGTAGGATTGGGGACATGTTACTTGATTTCGGGATGTAGTAGCCTCAATGATATCAGGGTCCCTAATATGCATATGGGGCTTCCACAAATTGAGGCCCCATAGGACAAACCACAACGTACGAGCCTCCAAACCTCAAACCTAGGCCTTCAATCCCAAACCCTAAGCCCCAAAAACCTAAACCCCATACCATAAACCCCAAACCCTAAACCCCAAACCCTGAACCCCAAACCCAAACCCTAAACCTTAAAACCCCAAACCCTTAACCCCAAACCCTAACTGAGCTTTGGCCTCTCTGGGCTTCTGTTACATGCTACATTGGATGGAGGAAAGGTTGAAGCATTCAGCAATTCCTGATATACAAGGTATGTAAGGTGGGGCAAGATTTTCTCCATCCACAGAAGGGTTTAGGGTCATGGATTTGGGTTTGGGGCCGAGGGTCAGGGTTTAGAATTTGGAGTGGTTCACTGTTTCAACTACGCAGTTTGAGACTTTTGGGGCTTAGGGTGCTGGTTTGAACGATTGGTCTTCAGGCAGCGGCTAGAATCGCCAACCTTTGCTACTGATGTTGAAGCTACACCTAGACATGCGGCATGTGGACGAACATCTGGTGGCACTTTCTGAAAAAGAACCATGTGTAGTCAACCGAAAAACTCCTGTAGATAATCCCTTTGCATACCTGTTTATGTCAAACAACTTTCAGATAAGCACCGTTTTGAGAATCCCTGCACATGCAGATCCAATTTACTCCAACTGCCTGCTGACCTCAGGCCCTCGCGCCTTGCTCCTTCTCCTGGATTTTCTTTTGGGCTCTTGGGTTCTAGAAATACTGTGACTTGGCTTAGGGCTTAGATTTGCAATGGAGAGCTGTTCAGATCTATTTGCAATGTTTTTTAGGGCTCTTTGTTAGTGGGGTCTCGTGTTCTACGGCCAGAAGTGTTTTGACTAGGCATTCTGGATGCTGGGGTTGTGGGGTTGCAAGGGTCTGAATATGGGCCAATCATTCATTGTCCCCCTAAACCAAACCCGCCCTAAGCTCTGAACCTAAACCTAAACCCGGTTCGGGTTGGGCTAGGGTTCAGGGGATGCATGGAGTCCAAGATTAGGCAAAACAAGGGTTGAAGACCTGTAAGCCGCTTCATGCAAACCCAAGCCCTTAGCACGTGTGGATTGGAACCACTGACGCTTTTTTAGCAAACAGTGAAAAACTCACCCGGACGTCGGGATATTTCTCCAAAACCTTCCACACCCTTTGCATGACTACCTAGACACCCACACGTCTGTAGAGTGTTCATGTATTTTGGGCCATCATTTTACCCCCAGGTAGCCCTCACAGTGGAGAAATGGAATGCATATACCAGCTGCTTTAGGTCCAGGTATCTGCAAGCTGCGAAGCAACACCGCTGCCGTTGCAGAAGCCAGCCCCAAGCCCAGACCCAAAGCCCTAAATCCTGAGCCCTAGACTTGGGGTTTTAAAGCCTGTCAACCCAACCCTAAAACCTTAAACCGAAACCCTGAACTCTGAACTTCCTTGCCACATGGGGAAGCTGAAGGCAGAAATGGGGCTTACAGATTAGGGTGTTAGGGATCGGGACTTTTGGATTTTAAGGTTTTAGGGTTCGGGTTGTAGGGTTCAGGTTTGAGGGGTTAGAAGCAGTATACCGATCCAAAGGGAGTAGCTGAAATATCAAGCCGAAGAAGCATGGCTATCATACCAATCCAAGAGGCCATATTTAGCATATCAGTCCAAAAAGGGCGTAACAAGTCTACTACCAATCGAAATGAGCAGCATTCCAACCCAAAGAGGACCATAGGGGCATGGCTAAATTACCACTCCAAACGAGCACAACTGGCATACCAATCGGGTAGCGCGGAAACATCAAATGGACTTGGGGTTTCTTCGCATTGGGGGCGCTCTTTTTGGGGTGCTGAGAACTATAAGATTTGTAGGATACCTCAGATGCAGGAAACTTCCAGTGTCAGATGCTCTTAAAGAGTGCCTAGATCGACCTCTTTGCACAGCCCCATTACCCGTTTACGAGCCCGATATGAGGGTACTTGCTTGGTGACTACCCACCAGGGAGTATCCCTGATATCAGGACCATACTTCAACCTGGGGGAGTTTCTTCATAATGGCTTTGGGATTTGAGGTTTAGGGTTAAGACTCAGGGTTTAGGGCAAAATCCTGAACATGTACTTTGACATAAACATGGTATACTCAGAACAGTGGCAAACCCTTAGCTCTAGCGTAGAAGTCTCAGCAATGGGCAACATAATTTCCCCCTGATAATCATTCTAGGGGTATAGTATCATGTACCCCAGAACTTGTTCAAGCTAGTTTTGACCCATACCCAACAATCCCCACACCAGCCCTTGTACTCACATCCTCTCGCCCTCGTTCCCAAAACTTGAAACTCTCAGTCCTCAACACTAAATAGTAGTTTCCATTTTCTTTTCCACTACCCCAGTATTACCCCAGTATTTCAACCTGGAGCCCTTGATCTGTATAACGCCTTGGTGTTGATCTGGCGTGATTCCCACCCTGTTCAAGGTTTAGGGCACCCCTGAAAATCCTTTCAGACGGCCTTATTCTAGCCGCGTATATACCCTCAACCCTAAGCCCTAAAGAAGGTGAACCACCGCTAGATCCTGAACAATTGCAGATGTGATTTCTGTCTATCATTGTTGTGTAAGGGGTTATCATAAGTATGCTCAGAGGGAACTAGAGACGAGCCTCTGAGCAGGCATCACTTAATCCTGAACCCTAAATTCTGAAAATCGCAGAGCCTTAAACGAAATACTGCGCCGGCAATCAACAAGGCAGCCTCTTGCCGGATCTTGTCCATGAAGCGTATCAGCTTGCGAAACCTCAGAGAAGTAGGTGAGATTTGAGGGCTAGGGTGAATTACCAGTAGTCGGGGGTTGGGCGGGTCATTTCGCTCTGTCGAGAAATTGTAATAGAAAAACATGGCTTGGGGCCTCCTAGTCATTGTGGGTTCATCTTGTTTTGAAAGTGTGGGGTTTAGAGTTCAGAGCTCGGAGAATCCTGAGGTCCCTTAAAAAGGTTATAAGGATACAGAAAGGCTTCAGGGTGCGAGGATCCTCAAAATTGAGGGCTATGTGCCAGCTCAAGAAAGCATGTAGGGCTCCCCTCAGAAAACAAGTGGCTCTAAAGATTGGGTGAGAGAGTATTTTGAGAAATGCTGGTTTGCAAGGTCAGGAGATTGAGTAAGTCGATCCTTCGGAACTAAATCGCCCTGCTAGACCCTAAACCTTCCTCTCCACAGAGAACTTAGAGCCTTGACTTTGACCCAGACAACCACACTTGAACACGCATCCTTCAAGTCGGTTCTATGTTAATCATGCGCAACAAGTAGTGATAGCAATACTAACCAGAACAATGACAGTAACACTCAGTAACAAGAACACTTCTGATAGCAACCAGAAACCACAATAAAAACAATAACAAGACAACAACAATAAGAGTAAAACATGACCCACGGTTCCACTCGTAGTTGCGGCAGTAGCCCTCGCATTGACCTCACCATAAACCCTAAAATCAAACCCACTTATCATGGTCCCTTGGTAACCAACCCTATTACTGGCAGTGGCTCACATATCAAGTTGCATCATGCGGCTAAGGCCCAAGCTTTTTGTGATCGGCACAGACATGCACAATTTGCTCGATGGACTTACTGACCTGAATTCTGCTGGGGCTCAGGGTTCAGGATTAGGGTTTAAGGTCAGGGTATATTCGTTGGATACTACAAGAACTGTAACTTCATATTCCTTGCTGGGTCTTAATGGACCGTGCCATTTTGGGGTGCCATACTGCCACCAGCGTTTAGGGTGTAGGGCTTTAGAGTTTTACGGGGGTGGCTTGCGACTGATATGCGAAGATTTGAGGCGTATACCTCTTCCTGCTTGCACGAGGTAGGGTGTATTCAGTAGTAGACACGCATGATTTGTACATATAGTCTGCCCAAAAGGACAGGCCAAATCTGCATCACCCCTAAGGCCCTCAACCCCAAACCTACATATCCCCATAACACCTGAATAGCAACTAAATAATCCCCATATCATCCTATATCATGCCCATACTCCTTTCATGTTTCACGGCAGGAGTGCTAAGATTCCCTCCCTGTCTCCCCGCCCCTTGGGCAAAAAGGTTGGACGAACCAAGACAAGGCATACCATCGGGTTTAGGGGGTTTACGGTTTAGGGGTTGACGGGTGTAGGGTTCATGGTGTAGAGGTCAGACCGCCTTCTGGGGTAGTAGTGGCTACGTATACGGAGGTATAAGTACTTATTGCAGCTCCTGCCGTATTAACACATGGACAGGCCCAGGTACAGTGAGTGTGGACGCCAGGTCACTCGTCCTGCCGGCACCCTACCACAAGGATCTTCAAGTGACCACACCAGGGAGAGGGATCAGGAGCGAGCGCGGAAACCATGCCTATACATGCATTGGAAGCATGCAGCACGTAAATTTCGGCTTAAAACACACAGAATCTAGCTGCAACTTTCAGGAAATTCCACTACTATGGGAATTCACTCAGAGTGCAGTTTACTCGAAGGTCCCTTCAAAGGGGGTATATGACCATCCATGACGCCTCCAGCTCAGGAGGACGCCACGTAGATAGAACTTTAAAAGGTTCTGAGCAAATCTTGCACCACCCGACAGTTGATACCAAGATTCCTGCACTCCCCCAAGTACTATATATATATATATTGACAATCATTGCGTTTTAGCATACTCAGGTCATGCAGGATTTTGCGTATCCACCGTCTATTCTGCGTATCCTAGGAATTCTGTAGATGAAGGGCCTGAAGTGGTGCAAGATTTCCTCTCTTCACCTTCAGCTTTGGAGGTTTAGGGTTAAAACCCAATGAAGCATTCCATTCCGATTAGGGGCGTCTATCCAACCGGATTCATCCCTCCCAACACCCTAAACCCTCGAAACCCGAATCCCTAAACCCTGATCCCTAAATCCTAGTACCAAACACCCCAAGCTTTGAGCTGAAGCTTTCCCACACGGTTCTATTGGCATCTTACCCTGTTCCGAGCCTAGGTGGAACCCCCACCCACTGATAATGACTCTAGGTTAGACAGTGGCATTCTAGGATCAGGGGCTCTTCCGTTGACCACATACTATTGGGATCCTTCAGGGATAAGCAGGACGGACTAAAGCTAGTTAAGGGGAACCTTGGGTGGGGCAGTATACGGGGGAGTAGCAGGAAACCCATGATAATTTATTATTCTTTCCGCCTGCAAACAGAACCCCCTGGGTTAAATATGGGAGGAGGGGGTCATGAAGTCTGTATCTCTTATCACCAGCTGTGAGAGAAGGCACGCTGGCTCAAGCCACTGTCTTCCTGGTGCTTTAGCGGGAGTGAGTGGGGGAGTAGAACCGATTACCTATCCCTATATAGCCGCCATGAACACCCCGGCTATGTGGTGTTCCATGCTTGTTTGGAGAAGGGTAAGCCCGAGAACCTGTGTCATCTTTCATAGAGCGCTAGACATCGCCCTCTCTAAGATTAAATTCCTAAGCCAATGTCCGAAACCCCTCTAACATGCCAACTCACGGTACGCCCTCAACAATCTCAAGTACGGACCCCTAAAACGCTTACCATCCCTATCTACAATTATATAACCCCCCAATGTTTAGAACCTCCAAACCCTGACCGCTAAACGCTGTACAGTGTCCATCCCCTAGAACTCCTCAAATGCCAAAACAGTAGACCCTGAACCCAAACCCTAAGCCCTCCACCCAAACCCTACATGCTACCTGGAAAGCCAATTACCTACAGCGTAGCAGTAATTACCCGCTAACTAACAGGTATAACCCATAAACCTGTAGGTATCTGGGGTTACAGGTAGACCGGTAGACCAAAACCAGCAGCTCCTGCTCTCCGCTTTATCAGCTTTAGGTGTTGCCGTGTCGCCTGCTGGGTTCAGCTTTCCCGATTCGGTTCACGGTTTATGGAGGGTAGAGCTATTAGTTCAGGGTTCGGGGTTTGGGGTTTAGGATTTTTGGTAGGGTTCAGATTTGATTTTATCTAGGGCTTAGGCTTGAGGTTTTGGAGTTTAGTGTGCAGTCTGTCGGGTTCGAGGTTGGGAGCTTCCGGGTTTAAGGTTCAGTGGTTGCCATCAATGACTCCTGTAAACCCAAACCCTTTACTGTCTCGGGTTCAGGTGAAAGTCATGGTCGGACCTTTCAAAAGTCTACAGGTCATACTCCTGAGGCGGCACATTTAAGCTTTGGAGTGTATCTGCGTGAGTGATTCCCGGAACCGTCGACCATCTGGATACTTGGAGGCTCAGGATGACTATCAGCCCGGCGTGAACCAGATTAGGGGTGGTAGCGGCTTATGAAACGTTGTAAATTTACCATGTTAATTGGCTCACAAGTACCCTGATCCTCCAAGTAAACTCTTTCATACGGGCAGCCAGGTCACTAGCTTTCTGCACTAATCTTTGCGTGATGTAAGATATGCGAGGCCTCACTTACATGACAAATGGGATGTATCCTGTTCAAGCAGAGCGGATGTACGTTTCTGAAATTGCGTCATTCTCGTTCTTAAACAGGCAATTGCAATCAATGTGTTCTGCAGCGGCACGATATTAAAGATCGTGTGCCCGGAGCTGGATAAATCTGCAGCAGCTGCAGTGACACGCTCTTTTGCATGGCTGCAACCACGGCTACTCCCAATGCAAAACAGAAGACCTCGCCCTGAGTCCCATCCAAGATGACACTGCCGCGTGCTCCAGCAAGCTAAAGACCTTTTTCGACGCAGACAGCTTCACAGTGTTGTAGAACGCATGAAGGCCCGAAATCACACGAAACCTCAAACCAGAAAACCTGACCCTTAAACGTGTGGCCGGAACTTCTGCGGGCCTGGAGCCGTGCCATCTTCTTCCTCAGCTCCGCCGATGTCGACTGAGCCGACCCGGACCTGGGGTTTGAGGCCCTAGGGTTACCCTAAGTGCCCAAGTGCTTCATAGCCATGAGGCTTACCCAGCAGCTCCTATGTCGTTCCTCTAAGGGACTACTACAACCCACACAGGGACCACACAGGAGATTTTGGTCAGAGTTTATGTTAAGTCCAGGAAGTAGGGGCCGTTCATCTTGCGGTTCTTGCATGCAAAGCCCATGCCAGAGATCCTGAACCCTAAACCCTCAATTCACATTTCCGGTTCATAACTCAAGCTTGAATCAGAATAAATCTGATCAATACCAGACTGCCCTTGTGCGCATACACAACAGCGATAGCAAGCCAGAAGCTTGAAAGTTTCAGGATTTGGGTGTGGGTCCTGAACACTAAGCACTAGGCCCGATTCTGGGCATATGGTTTGCTGGGCAGGACGATTTCGACTTGTGAAATAGCCCCTCATGCACACCTGCGCCCACGATATGACGTACACATTTTGACACATACATATAAAGCATACAAGGCCGTACAAAGCTGCATACGGGCATACATGCATCTCTGTAAGCTGGCATATATGCTTAAATACGCACTGACTCACCTGCGAAATTCAAGTGGGCATTTCCGAATCCACCTAAAACACGCTCCGAAATAGCACCTGTAGCTATGCAATGTGCCCCATCAAGTCCTTTAAAGGGCTTCATTTGGTGCAAGTACAATATCCAAGTAGGAAGCATGCTAATCATGCTCAGGAACAGCGTGAAGAGGCAGTCGGGCAAGAATGAAGCTGCACTGATCAATTCAACGGCCATGGAATTAAGACCGACAACCCAAACCCTAAATCTTATTCCTGTGCTTCTGCCATTGGCAGCAACACCTGTGGTGGATAGCGGAAATTACTCACCACTGCATATGTATGTGTATGCAAATATCCTGTACAGCCCCCCTCCCCCAATAACAATGTTTTGCAGATCTTATTCAAGGGACGATATACCGGCTACTTTAGCGATAATTTTCTCCATCCCGTACCAAGACTAGTAATTTAAAGTGCTACCCTACTCCAAGCTAACACGAAAGCCTGTACAGACCTTTTTTTCTTCTTAAAGAACACTACTTGAACCCCAAAGGCAGGTGAAACTGCGGATCGCGGACAGCGGACCGGGACCGGGGACCCAGATTGCGGATGCGGGTATTGCGACGAACTTTTACCTTGAATCTTGAATGTGCGTGCTGGGGTTTCCCTTATTCTGACGAGCTTTCATTTATCATTTGAATGCTGGGATTCGACTCTAAAATGATGCAAGCAAGTTTACAAGCAACTGTAAAGAGACGTCCTGTGAATCGCCATAACTGGGATGAAGCATGTGCCACTTGCCATGAGGTTGCAGGAAGGCCACAGGACATTCCATCAAGCTGCTCGTGCTTGTTCTCGAACCAGTTCACCAACTACATTGCGATTTTTCTCAAGTTGTGTAGCATTATAATGTCGTACCTGCAGCGGCTCCAGGCGCTGTACAAATTTGCCGCATGATTGGCGGCTGCGGCTGAACCTTTCCGTGTCAGAGTCCCACCACACACAAATTTGGGCCTCATATGACGAAGCTGCCTTGCAAGAAATTCTGAATGCGTCTTTGAATGCATGTCTACAGGCCAGACCGTCCAGTCTTGTAACAGCCTGCCTGGTCCCATTCAAGGAGGATTCTGCAAGCAGTCTCTCTAACTGCGGAGAAGTTGCGCCAGTACTTCTTCCACAGGGGCTCGAAGATCCACATCTGGAATTTCTGCATGGAAGCCCTGTAAACGATATTTAAGCTATGCCTCAGATATCATGAGCCGCAGCTGGGCAAGTACCAGCATTTGCAATCGTTTGTCCCATGCTTCTGCTGCGATGACGCCAGCTTCTGCAAAAAACTAACATGTTGACGCAGCATATGTGGAAAATCCGAAAGCGTGGCTGAGCATAAAGCATTGTGAAGCGAAGGGCTTGCTTCTGAACACGTGCTTGCAGTTCTCAACCGTGTAGTTGTGCCAGAACCTCGTCACGGTCATGTCGCCGGCTCGGTTTTGGCATCGCAGAGGAAAATGCTGTTTCAACAAAGGACCACGCGTGTGAACGCCCCCGCACGGACGCGGATCGCGGGTCGCAGGTCCCGGCTTGCGGACTTGGCCTGCGGAATCTCGCGGATGCGCGGGCCTCGGACGCGCGGACGCAGCCACCGGGCGCGCATAAGTCTCTTTCTGGGACACCTTTTTGTCTTGGGGCTTCCATGTTGGTTTCAAGAAGGCTACCGTACAAGGCTGAACAATCACCCATATTATCTTGCGGTTTGTTTGAGGTAACCTTGACCATAATTTTACAAGGAATGGAGCACCCAGATACAAGTAGTTATTTCTTTCAAATCCACATAGAACATCAGTTCCGGTTGAATTTACGATTTTCTTCAACTGTTGATTCTCCATTATTTTCTCAATCCACAAAGCCTATATATCCTCTGTATTCTCCCTTGGTGGCACCATGATATTGGTAATTATCTGTTTGGGTCTTCATATTACATGCCGGTCCAAGATGCAACCACTTTGTCCTTGCAGGTCAGCCAGCGATCTCCAGCCTAATGGATAAGCATGCGGGCTTAAGTTACAGGATTGAAGGTATAGGATTGAAAGATGCTATGGGAGATCAACTCCAAGCATGGCGCCGAAGGCAGGAACAAGCACTCGATAGCTAATTTTTGATCGCTGTTCAAGAAGGTCCCTACTGGAATCTGAAGCCCGTGTGTCAGGGATTGCATGTGGCAAAATCCTGTCTACCACTGAAGGAATTAATGGTGTTGTTTCCTTGCTTGGGGCTTTCATGGAGCGGAAGTTTCTGACACTTTCCACTGAGGTTCATGGTTGGTCAGGGCCCAGCTATGGCTTCGCAACTGTAGCCGTATTGGGGGTCTTGGTAGGAGCCGGCAAGTGCTATACAACTGGAGAACCAGCCCGTTTTTTATCCCACTAACTACGCAAAACGACAACACGCTTATCAGTAGCTATCAAGTCCCCGCCAAGTTGAACTTGTTGCGAAAGACGTTAAGACATGTAACATGTATTCGCCTGAATAGCTGCCGTGATATTTTGGCTATGTTACGTGGCTTCTGTTCGGGAATTATGGGTTGTGTAGGCCTTATTGAGTAGGTTAATAATGATGATACTTCAGTTACGATATGGCTTATAAAGGTTATAAGTATACTTACTTAGTCCCCCTGACCCTCCAGTACGAAGCCTAAAAACGACGGATTGGGGAAGGTTCGGGTACATCCTGCAAGAACAGATTTTTCTTTGTCTGGCAACCTGATAGAAATCACAATCTCAGCTTGTCTTTGGGACTCTAGCAAATAGTTGTCAGAAGCTGCTTTTTACCCTAAACCCTGAACACTTGTAGTTCGATGTAAGAGGCAGAAGAATTACCAACAATCTTCACTCAACGTCTTCATATAATTACCCTATAGTACACCGCAGTATACCCCAAAGCATTATTGAAATTGTTTAGGCCCCTACATACAATTCTTATACCAACCCCTGCATACAATCAACCTCCGTGCTTGGTCTCTTTTGATTCTTCATTCTTCTGCCCGCCCTCCAAGTAGGACTTTCGGGCTTACGTCTAGCAATGTGGAGGACTGGAGCTGTAATGTTTCAGCAATTCTATGAATACCCGCGATACCTTGAGATGTTTTTTTCATGACTTCCCCAACACCTCCTTATACGACCCAGCAAAAAACTCAAGCGACAAGCTTACAACCTCACAATCCAAAACTTGAGCCTGCAAGCCGACGCCTTTTTTGTCATTCCCCCTTACAATGGCGAATCTCATGGAAGATGAAACGGAGTGTCGGGGGGCTTCGTAAGTGGGTGAATAAGGGTGATACTGCAAGGTTACCTTAAAGCTGACAGAGGCTACATATGTACTTGCCAAGTCCCTCTGCCCCTCCAAGTCACGGTCGCCACAACAGGTATTCAGAATTTCAACAGCCCCTCCTCTAACCCCTTTGAAAACAGATGCGGTAAAGGGAGCCAACCTGCATCCATAAAGCCTGCAAGCACCATGTGATCCCCCGAAAAAGTTTACGGGTGCAAAAAGGGATTTCCGAACAAAAGCACATCCCGTAAAGTCGGGCCCGGGATTGCAAGAAACCCTCAACTGCAGCCTGGCGTAGGCGCAAAGGAAATGTCGCAGAGAAGAGGAGGCACTGGCGGTCTCGGCGTATCCCCTCCGAGCGGATGTCTTTCTCTAGAAAAAAGGCTATTCAGCCAAAATGGTTTATGATCTGGTCCCCAGAATATTGGTACCGTATGCTTGATACAGGGGTCTGAATAATTGCCAACATCATTCAAGTCTGTTCGAGTTACTCTTTACGGTGGATGGAGGAAGCTTTGCACCAGTTAGGATACTCAATACAATGTAATCAACTCCGAGTGAAAGTGGGTGTGGGTGCTGCAAGAATTCCTCCATGCACGGTACTGTGATTATGCAAGGCATCCAGGACCATAACACTTGTAACTGTTTAGGGAGGTCCGTACATGCTACAAGGACGATGGCCAAGGAATGCCAATAGGGGACATAGTAAGTTACAAGTAAGGTTACAAGCATGCTTATCTCAATAAAGGCACTTGTAACCCCATTTATGACCTTACTAACTAAGTCCCCTGAGCATCCACGTAGACACTTGAAAAAAGCAAAGATACCAAACTGTCAGGTACAAATCCTTTTTTCAAAATGCATTTGGTACCCTAGGAAGATACCAGAATATTAGGTACAAAGCCCCCAGTGTAGGTACATTGGTTACTCAAAGCAAGTGTTAGCAAACTTGTGTGAAGGAGTGGGTGAGGATCCCTACCCTTAACATTCCAGCTTGAATACTGCCTCTGCATATATGCCATTATGTGAACTGATGTACCTTTCTACGAATGCTGAAGGTGAGTCTGCGTGAGTCCCAGCCCCTGCAGCTCAATGCCCTTACAGTAGCTCCAGTATCCCAAGAAATCTCAAGCGTAGCATCTTTCAGAGTAGGTTCAACTGTTCCGGGAAACCTTATTTCGACATGCCATCTTGCTGCACTTGGGAGATTTCAGCCTAGAGGGAGATTGTGAGGGTTCTAGGATGGAGTCAGGCGGGATTCTGTTATCCTATCACTTCCCCCAAGAGGGACCTCCAATTCTGGGAAGGCACCCAGGAATGCTATGCTTGTCTCAATTGCCGCCCTGAGGGCGTTTCCAGAAACGCAACACGTACTTACTTCGAGGTGCACGGTACTTCTAATGGCCTAATTGTAGCTGGTAATCCTACCCATTCCAGAAACCTACCATGCACGGTCAGGGTGATTGCAGCCAAATTATAGCTGGTACTGATCACTCAATTATAACCATGTTAGAGGAAGTGAGCCTTAAAATTTCGTTGCATGTGCAGTTCTAACTCAGGTACAATTTCCCAGCATCTGTGGGTGGGGTTATTGGGGGCTTAGGGCGTGGAGTTTGGGATTTTGGGGTTCCGCGGGCTGGGAGGGGCAGCTACTACTTAGGCTTTAGGGTTTAGGGTATGTAGGGTTATACAAGGATAATGGAAAAGAAAATGGAAGCTACTATATTATACTAGAATATATATATATATGTATATATAGTGGTATGATATAGAGCAAAATCGGACATCATCCCAGATGATGCAGAATCCAATGGAAAAGGCCATTGACAATTGAACGGACTAGGGTTTATGTAGGGTCTTGGTAGTTTCCTTACAGAAGGGGACCACAACATCAGTTTTCAGATGCTACAAGCCTGATGAAAGGTACCCACAAACTAGGATCCTCAATGATTGGAAGCCCCCACCTTGGATCCGCCTCTAGTTACACCCGAAACCCTAAACCACCAGACCCTAAACCCTAAACTCTAAATCCTAAACGCTACACCCTAAACCCTAAACGCTAATCCCTACACCCTAACCCACCAAACCCTAAACCTTAAACCCTAAGCCCTATGTACACCCCAAACCCTAAACCGCCAAACCCTAAACCTTAAATCCTAAAACTACCCACTCCATCCCGGAAGCCAGCCTTGGCGATGGCATCCAGCTGGTCTTCAAAACCCAGCTGCAGCATCTTATCAGCCTCTGCGAAGGCTTCATTGGGCTCAGGGTTAGGTGCTCTGCTATAATAGAGTGCCTTCGATTTTCTTTTTCTATTATCCCTATATAACACATACATATTCTGAACCCTAAGCGCGAGGGTCATTAGGATGCGTTGGGGCGTATTGTAAAGGAACTACCTTGCACCCTTTGGGCAGTCTTCAGTGCGTCCGCTTTTTCTACATTGTTCCGAAGCACGACAGACCCCAAACTCGAAGCCCAAAATCACTTCCTGCACCCACAAGGCCTTCAAAAACCCCAAGCCTGCAACCCCACGCCTGCAACCCAGTACGCAAACCGTAGGATCACCTGTAACCTCGGAAGAAAAGGGCATCTCTTCCATGAATCAGTTTTACAGGGACCCAAAGCAGACAGGAGTTCGCTGGGAAATCCGAAGCCCCATCTATATCTTACACCCCTAAGCCCCAAATTTGAGCCCTGAACCCTTAAGCCTGAATCCCATAATCCTAAACTGTCAGCGGTAAACCTCACAATCCTAAACCTTCAACCCGAAACGTGCAGCCCTAAACCCTACTTCTAGGGCCCAGGAAACAGGAAACTTTGTAAGTAGATTCCATAAATGGGCTTCTACATAAACCGACTCCACTTAGGGTACCTATGAACCCACTTAACGGCCTACTTACTAAGTTCCGGAGCCTTCAAGCAAATCCTCAACCCCAAGGGCCTCGTCTAAAACCAGAAAGCTGACATTTCCCAAGGACAAAGCTCCAAGACCCATCAGGTCCAACCTTGCTGGCTTACTTGGAGGCTTAGAGGTCCAGGGGCCGATTGGGGGGGGGGGGGGGGATTTCGGGATTGTTTGATGGGTTGAGGGATTAGGGTCTAGGGCTCGGGGTGTACCAGGACCCCAAGTACCCTGTCCTATGTTTGGTCATGCGTGCTCTTTGGAAGGTGTCCGGGGCAGTCTAGGTACTTAACACCTACTTACAAGTCTAGACCCATCACTCTACATACCTTTGTGACTCAGGTATAACCTACCTACAACTGCAGAGCAAACCCAATCCCGACTATTATAGGACTTTGGAGGGCTTGTAATTGGGGTATGGCTACAAAGCATTCGTAGGTTTTTCGGATTTGATGATTCAGGCAGCTCGGGGCTTGGGTCTAGAGCTGCGGATTTAGGATGTATAGTCCCCGCAGGTAGATAGAATATGAGTATATGGGGATCTCACTATGATGTTGGGAAACTACATATTCTGGCTACTTATGGTGGACCATACTGTTCTGCTACAGGGCTGACGGCTTCGGGCTAATTCAGACTTTTGTGCTTAGGGGTCGAAGTCTGGTGTTTAGGGTATACGATTTGTGGTTTACAGAGTTTAGGCTATAAGGTTTAGGCACCACAAACCGTAGACCTCTAAACCCTAAGCCTAAACTTGATAATTTTAAGCCATTCTGCAAGAACACATGAAAAAGCCATCTCGGGGTTTAGAACAGTGCTACCTTGGGTACTGTCCCCAGCCAGTAACAGTCTGTAATAGCGCAAATATTAAGGGCTATAGAAACCTATAACTTAAAGATTATGAACTGTTACTGGGTTTGGGCAGGATCCAAGTGCTACCCAGAAGCTCCAACGGTGGATGGAGGGAGTCTTGAATCACTTAGGAACCCCAGTATACTGAAATTCCTAGGTCTTTAAAGTATATATGATCGTGCAAGATTTCCTCCACACAAGGTATGTAGTCTTTTCTTTTTTTTGCCTTGGCTTTTGGTCAGGGACCAAACCGTACTACCCAGACAGGGGCACATAGAAGTCCCCGGGCAGAGAGTTCCACAGGTTTCTCAGGAGGAAAAACCCTGAAGATTCAAGTATTCAAATTTACAGGGTTTGGGTGCCAGGTACTTGGACCCTCTAGAACAGCAACAAAGCACTACAGCGGCCATGGCTTGACCACAGTAGATTCCACTTCAAATCTTCCTTAACTCAACAGCTCTCCTCCAAGGGAGCCTCATAAAAGGGGAAGATAAGGGTGCGGATGTTGTAACAGGGATACCACGGATATACGAGCCACAGTCAATATCTTCCATTGACATGGCTTCATACTAGGGAATGAGGGAGGGATCGATACTAAACGAGAAAAAATGGACCCGTATGCCCGCCATTATGGCCCCTTGGTAACCCAAAGCCCTAACCCCTAGCGGGCCCTCAGTATCCTACTATTACGTTAGCTCAAATGGATTATGATTATGCCTGGTACCCCACGCCCTGTAATTGTCTTAGACCTTTGACCCAGAACTCTCTTCTCTACAGGTTCCAACCTGAGTTTAAGGTTTAGGGTTCTGGGTGCTTCATAGACAGGCATTTTTTGTGTTATTAATAACAGTTGGATCAGAACCTGGCACTGCTTCAGAAGCCATAACGAAAGGTTGAAGGTACCATTCCGATATACATGTGGGCCTCAATCAAATAGAAACCTCGTGGGGTGGCACATACGTACCGCTCAGGTTACCGCTCAGGTTGCACTATCAACAAACAGACCAGAGTAGGCTTGAGGGCATATTCTACCACGACTGTACAATCAATGGTTAGAAGCGGATAGTATGGGTACATATTCAGATTCTCATACCCCCTCACAACCATACCCGAACTGTACCTCTAGGAACTATGCAAGTTTTGCATGCTCTAGGCCATACGGGTTCTTTACCATGCACCGTACTGCAAAGGCCGGAGCCTAAGCCCTGATCTAAACATGAAATCTCATTCCCCCCAAACTACGAAGTCGCCTGAAATGAGCTTTGCCGTTCTTTCACCAACTTCTTGTCTGAGGCCATGGCAGCCGCCCAGGCGTTGCGGACAGAACCTCCCGAACATCCCAATCTCAGTACGAATATTACGAAGCACGGGTGTTGTTGTGGGGGGCTTACAGAAATTTGGGTAGTCCTTAGATACCCTAGGCCCTCGCCATCAGCAACAGCCATGTGGCAAACACCAAGGTTGTCTTGAGTCGTGATTCGAAGGGGCTACGGGCTCCGAACTGGCTGTTGCCTAGTGTTTTGCTGCCCAGCCGCCACACGCCTGAAGCTCTCTCAATGGAACCCTGCTACGTTTTTGTTGGTTTAGGGCTTCGGCTTGTTAGGACTATGTTTGAGAAGTTCGTAGGCTTGCGAACTGACACCCTCAAAGCTGATCCCTAAACGAGGCATGGCAGCTCAGTAGAAATTATGCCTGCAGCTGGTTCCTGGCACTCTACGAAACAAGTAGCGAAAATGCGAAGCCAATATCCTCAACCTAGCGCAGGGAAGAGCTTCATATTCGCTTTGTAGAGGCATGTTTCATGAAGCCCGCCCTCTCCTCGGCAAACAGAAGCAAAAAATGTGCTCAGGGAGCTCTCAACCCTTGAGAAGGACAGTAAGTAACCTTTGTAGGACACCCTTTGCAGTTCCAGATAATTCTTTTCAGTAGGGTAAGTCAAGAACCTAGTCGGTGGACGAGACTCTACATGCTCAACACTAAGCCCAGCCTCTGGGCAGCCTGATGTGAGGATGCTATCCACTTGCACCTCCTTGCCTACCTGATGGCAGGGAAGGTTGTTTGGGGCTAAAGATTTCGGAGGGTTGTTTAGGTTTTCGTAAGGAAATTAAGTTGGAAAGCTTAGAGCTCAGGGTACAGGGATCATGTTATATAGGGGGTGTATAAGGAGAATATAGGTGTAGGGATCTATGGAGTTTTGAGCATACCTCAAGGCTCTCAGCGCTATTTCGGACCTGGGGGGCTAAGGTGTAGGCTCGCAGTACGTGGGTCTAAGAGCCTCAGGGTATGCATTAGGATCTTAGGTTTAGGGTTTCGTTTTCGTCGAAAGTTTCGGGATTTCGGCTTAACCCCTTTGCGAAGCATTGAGCCCCATGTTGGCAGCTTGTGAAATGGTAGCTAGGGGTCTTTTTGGGCGCCCAGCTCAACTGGATTCGACCCGGAGCTTCAGGCGGCTGCTGTCCTTTTCCAAAGGGGGACCTATGGCCTTCCATATCAGTTTGGAGGAGGGTAAGCGCTCGAGATTGGAGTACAGCTTGCGATGGGTTGCCGGCTTACTTCCCTTCGTCTGTACTCTATTTCATGTCTGCACTCGTAGCGGCCAAGCGGTTCTGTAACAACAGCCAGAGAGCGTTAGGTTTAGAGATTTGGTTCTTCTGGTGTAAGGTTTTTGCCTCAGAGCTGAACCTTTCAATGGACTCGGCCTTCTCGAGATCCTACAGCTGGACCCGCAATCCCTACGGCTGTTGCGTCTTTGCTAGGCAAATTAAGGTTTAGGGCTTGGACTGAAGGGGGGTCTCTATGAGGATGCAAAAGAAATCATGGTATGATTTAAACTCATCAGGTCGCCCTACTACCTCCACCCTATACTACCACCCCCCCTGCTTTGTTTTCCCTTAATTGGCCTTCATTAGGCCTATGTACTTGCCTCTGAAATATTTTGGAATTGTGCCATTCTTTGGCTGTGTACGGGGACTGTAATTCGGAGAAGTGCCCTCTGCTATCTGATCGGCATGCTTCAGGCATTTGGAAGCCCTCAACCCTAAACTCTTACTCGTTGTGACTGCAGCTTTTGCTCATGTGGCTGGCTTTGCATTTCCTGAACGGTCCAAATACCCATATTGGCGCATATTTCAAGGTTTTAAGTACCAAGGACCATTGAGATCATGCGAACGCCTCTCGCATGCTCAGAACCCCAAGTCCTTGGCTTAGGGCTTAGGGGCCGTAATCCTAAAACCCCAACTATATCTAAAGAGGGTATCTCGTCAAATATGGGTCGCAAAACATTGTTTATGTTCTGCACTAGCAAAAGCTCTTCTAAAACCTCACCCCTCCACCGTTCCCACAGTTACTATCAATATGACTACAAGAGCAACTACTGCTGCTGCTGCTGCTGCTGCTTCTATTTCCACTCCTATTACTATCTGGCAGTCGTATTTTTCATCCCTTGCCGGAAAGCTGGGCTGTGGGCCCCGCCGTAGATGGCGTCACCGCGCAAACCCAGGACTTGCCTTCAGGGATCCACAGGGTTTGGGGAGTTTCAAACGGGTTTACATAGGGGTTTGGGGCTTAGGGGTTTAGGGGCTCAGGGTTTTGGGACATCAAGTTGATGGTTTTGGATCTGGGATACTGGTGGTGTGGGTAAAGTTAGGGTTTGGGATTGAAGCTTAGGGGCGTCTGGGTTGAGGCTTTAAGGGTCAGCGTTTCTGCTGTTTCATGTTTAGGCCCCATCTCTTCTAGAGCTTACTTGGTTGTTCGGGGAATTTTGCACATGCCTGGCAAGCACGGTGTCTTGGAGCCCTGGGAAACTTTCATCCCATAGCAAAAAGAAATCTGAGATTTTCGGTACGTAGGAAATTGGGTGGCAGTTTCAGCTTCAGAGGCCGTAATCCGTGTAGACTGCGCAGTAATCATCCCTGTATGCCAGTCCCCTTCAGCCTCTTACACAGCTTCCCTGATCCAGGATTCCTCAAGCAGGCGCCATAGCACAGGACTCCAAAGACCTCCCCTTGCCTCCGAAGATAGGGCCCCCATAAATGGAAACCACCGAGGGTCTCTTTGCAGTGCCAGTATAATCCCCCTCCCTAATGATTGAGCCTGCCACTTCTTATAAGCACCTTAAACGACAAGTTCGGGGCCTGAAAAAGGCAGGCATGGCTGGCTTGCCAAAACACATTCAGGGTGTCCTACTATCCTCCGCAGGAAGTCTTCAGTCTTGCAGTAACCCCTGTATACCCCTGCACACTCCAAGGGCCTCCAAGGCCCGAATAGGTAAGTGAGTCCGAAACTTTGATGCCCCAAGCGAACCCAATGGTCTTTCCTCCAGGGATACGCCGAACATCGTAACAGAACCGCAATGCACCCCTGCAAAGTGGGACAAGGAACCAAGCACCAGATCATGTCTGACCCTTGGATCCGCCTGAGACTGCCCTTGCCTTTGAAGTGATCGCCGACCTGTCACGAGCACCCTTGGGAACCCTTGTGACATGGAGTTTTCTGGATGTACAGAATTCGTTGGATCTTCAAAGCGCGGAATATGGTTACGGATCCACCATGGCAGTTATGCAGGGGGGTCGTTATTGAGGATTATCCATACGTTGATTCCAGAAAATCCCATTCAAGTTTCAGGGTCTTCTGGTTTTGAGGGTTACATTGTAAAGCAGAAGACCCCTGGAATTGTGAGGACTACACCTTGGATACTGACCCCACCCTAAGGCATCCCATCAACAGTGACGGTATCCCTGCCTTGTAATGAAGGGGGGGACTGACAGCCAAGATATATCGTGTCGTGATCCTTGCCCCAGAGTTCCCGGATTCCGCGATTCAGAGCTTAGGAGGCACAGATTTTTGGTGGTTCATGGTTGAGGTGGGATAGGGCTTGGGATACTTGGAGTTTAGGGCTTCGGGATTCTGGAAACTTGTTGAGGGTTTCTCCAGACCATGGTGCCCTTGTGGACAATTTGCTTTCAAGGTATATGCGCTCGTCAGACTCTTGTTAAAGGATCGAATAAGGGCTCTGAACGGCTCCCCGGCCAGTATGCCAGTTGACAACCCATGGCACAGGTTGTACGACACGATTGACAGACCTGAATAAGCCTTCTGGCAAATGTTGGCCGAATATCAGAAGCTGAAAGCTTCAATCAACCCCCCCAAGCGACAGCGTGCGCATAACAGGCCTGCGATAGGACAACGCTACCAGAGTTGTTTATGAGCTAGGTTGGCAGACACACCTCGACCCTGACAAGGCATGTGCGCTAAATTTTGTAACTGGAAAACAACTGACCACATGGAAGTCTTTTTGCGCACGTACACAGCTATCGCTCAAATAACTTTTCTTAAAGTCGCACACTCCCCCCCCCGNNCCCCCCCCCCCCCGCCCCAGGAATTTATCCCTAATCGGTTGGACGATGATGAAAACAACATGCTCGGAAAGCTTGGGAACGGACAGTTTAGGGTCTAGGGATTGGCCTTCGTAATCCACCCGCACGCTCAACACCACCGAGCCAACAGAGAAACCTAAAGTCCTCGATCCTGAACCCCTTTGAAATGAATCGATTCGGATGCCTGTGATGCCAACTCTCTTGTTGGCAATAAGACCAAGCAGGAAGGGCCTGGGCCCAGGGTGTAAGGTCGAGGGTCTGGGGCCTTAGCTTTTGGGTGAGGAAGCGGGAGCAGGAACCGATTTGCAAGTTCCGAGAATTTTGAAAATGCACAGCGTTGGATGGAAATTTGAAATAACAGTTGTCTCTGGACTCCGCGGCCTTAGACCGAATATCGTCTTTGGGCTGTAGATCCTCTCCGTTCCCGCCATCCATGCGCGCCTGAATCTAAGGACTGCAACTATTCTGGGCATCCTAAGTGCTGAAAGACTTCCTTCACTTGCAGTAGCTCCAATCGATTCCGCGCGCAGGTTGCGGTCAATACTTCGTGGTGGTCTCCTTGCTTGCAGTTGGGAATCGGAAGCTGATGCATTTACAGCTTATCTTTTCAGCCTCTTGGTGGTTTTCCTGAGAGAGTAGGAGTTCGATTAGGTTTAGGGTGATGTTTGGTAGTGGTCTGCTCATCGCATTGATGATGCAGAGTTTCACATCTTGTTCCTGTTGACACGCTAAACCCTATGGTGTACTAAGGAGACCTTCAGCAGGGTGCATCTGGTAAGCCCAGCCTGGCAACATTTTTTCACCCATCGATGCGCAACTAGGTGAATCTGACCTACATTCCGTGCTTTCGTCCCGGAAGCAAAGCGTACATTTCTCCCGGACATAAGCTTGGAACAGTACTTGCTTAAACCTCAAGCTACCTCAAAGCACCACAATGCTGAAATTTCTGTTTGGTGAGTTGCCTTGAGTTCGAAGCTGAGGGTGTAGTACTTCATACAACCAAGCCCTATCTCAGGTTCCGAAGCCAGCAAATAGTGCTGAAGGACGGAACCCTGCACATCCCTTCGTACCTACTTCTAGACTGGTAGTAGTACATTGATATACTTAACAGTCATGCAGGAATTTGGCCATCAACCATGCTTTACGTGGAGAATGCAGGAGCTGATTTAGAGCCACAGAAAGCATTATATAGGTGCGTGGACCCTAAACGCTACACGCTGAACCCTAACGCCGCAACCTCAAAAGTCCCCCGACAACCCACCTAGACTAGCCCCCCTAAGTTCCCGTTAAGCTCGGACTCTTTATGTAAGAACAGCTACGGCTACTTCATGGGGAACCTTGGGGGAATAGTCCCTAAACCTTGACTAAACGCTGAACCCTGCACTCTACGCTCTAAACCCCAACTCCAAAGCCCCAAACTCTTAAACCCCTAAATCCCCAAACCCTGGCCGCTAAATGAGCTACTGTCTAAACTCCTAGTATCCCCCTTAAAAACCCCTATAGTAGTCCCCTATAGAATCCCATATATAATCTACTTTGGGGAGTTTAGACTATAGCTCAAATCAAGATGCAGGGGGCCCAACTCTGATTGTCTTTCCGCTGGCCGGCTTGCCCCGCAATGTGGATCCTTGGCAGGGCTTAGGGTCCTGGTTGACCTCTGGCTTCGGGTGAGTGGGGTTTAGGGTATTGGGCTGACCTAGGAGTTGTGGTATATGTATATATTTACAAGATATACACATATATTATACACGTTTAGGTGTTTAGAGCTTAGGGTGCTTAGGTCTTAGGCTATAGAGCTGGCTCATGAGTCACAGGTTTGGGTTTCGGGTTTGGGTTGAAGGCTGTATAAGAGGCTTAGGATTGAGGGTTTGGTGGTTTGGCATATTCTTCTGTTTTGAGGGCTCAGTTTCTCGAACTTTCAGGATTAAGGTTGGGTACTTGGCGTTAGCCCTTTCTCAAAACAGGTCCCCCGACAAGCTGTGGAGAGATGTAGAGGTTACAGGTTCCCAAGAACATTCTTCATGTCGGATGATTTTTTGAGGAACCCCCACACGTCTCAGCGTTTAGCATGATACCTTCAACCTTGAATCCTACGTACACCTGAAGCCCTCAAGATCCCGACCTGAAGCCTTAATCCATAAAGCAGCTAGTGCCCTAAGCCCGAAGATTCATGCTGGCCGGCAACTTTTGCGCCTTCATGGATGTTGTTCGCACCTCCTTAAAAGGGATCCTGACCAAGAAGAAACCCTACAAGCTAGACTGTAGCATCCCTAAGGATCGATGCGCCCGAATGAGAGGATTTTAGGCACCAAAACCAAATTTTAGTATTCGAGACCTAAACATTCGGACCTTAATAGGGCTAGAACTCCCAGACCCCTTGAACTCTAAAAAAGCCAGACCTTAAATCCTATACATCCCACTATCCTAATGACTCGGAATCTTAGGCATATGTGACGTCATGTTACCTTCCACCTAGCAAGGCGCCGCGTCGGTGACTAGGCTCTTAAGGCTGTGTTCTACTTTAACCCATATTTACGTAAGTACTGCCATGACCCCGACGATCCCTCAAACATCCCATCCGTGGCCCCTATTTGCATACGCCGAAGAATTATCAGCTTTGCAAATTTCCATCCGAGCTGTGTCTATTTAAGAAGTTTTGGGTTCCTGTTGAAAGGGGTTAGGGTGTAGTTGCGGTGGTTGAACCAAGTAAGATTATGTTCTGCTTAGAATTTGTGATACCGAAATGGATAGAATCTACTCTACATGTTGGGGACTGTTGTATCCCAGTTTGAAATACAAGTGGCCTGAATCTGAGGCTATAACGCTGCTGGCAGTAAATAAGCGAGGGTCTTACCTCAGAAGGCATGGGGTTGGGGTGTAGGGTTCAAAAGGCTTTTCTGTCAAAAGGGCTTTGTGTGTATAGTGGTGAGGTGTAGAGTTTGGAATGTTTCGGTCACAAGGGCTTTGAGGGTATAGGGTTGAAACTGAAGAAGCCAGGTTGTCCAGAAGCCAAAAAGCTCGCTGGCGCCATCTACTTGTAGTTTGTGTTGAGGGGCTTGCGGATTGGATACTGACCCCGCCCAGCAACAGTTACATGATATACACATAAATAAATCAAGGTATACACACATGTATATATATATATACATACATGTATTTATATATCTCAACAGATGTCCCTCAATATTACTCCAATTGTAGACTTTTACCGTGGAGGCAGTACTCCAAAACAATCCCACAAGCCGAAGGCCGGCTCCACCAAGGACACTCGTTTTAGGGAAAGGTTCAGGTGGGCAGTACTCGGGTGGGTACCTTAAACTGTTAAAGGACTTGGGGGCCCTGCTACTAGGATAGAAGTGCAGGTGTAACTCAAAGAAACCTCTAGGTGGGCAGTTCTCAGGTCAGTACCTTATAGACCTCATATGAGCCATAGTCTAAACTCCTAAAAGGGGGTCATATAGGGGATTAATAAGGGAGTGTTCTCGGGGATACTAAGAGTTTAGACTGTAGCTCATTAAGCCCCATTACCTTGGTAGGAGCCTTATATGAGCGTTATGCGGGGGGTACACACCTGGTCTACCCATGCGGATGTCCTTGACTCATGATGCGCAGCACACATGAGCTGCAGAATTAACTAACAAAGAAACTTTGGCATCCCTTTTCAAGTGGAACCCCCCTTCATTTTAGGGTTGTGCTGCTTACAGGGGTCCTTGCTACAGGGCCACGGCCAACAAAGATCCCTCATTGTTAATGTCGAAAGCTTGGGAGCTGGGTTTCCGGGAGCTAAGCCCTATCTCCACATTGGGGGCGGGTGGGGGGTGTCAAAACTATGGTCCCCTATATACAGATATACACATATACATACACGTGGGGCCATTTTAGAAGGGGGAAGCCCAAAAAACATCATAATCTTGACAACCTTCCACGTAATCCAAATTCCCAGAGCATCTCCCTGTAAAGCCCCTTGCAGCGCTTCATGGCCTGAAGCCATGAAGTCTGAACCAGTAAGTCCTCAACCCCATAAACCTGAAGGCCAAGATCTCTTAGGAACTACGCGACTCATACACAAAGACCCAAAGTTGAGCGAGTACCTCGCAACTGCCCCTGACGCTGTTCCAGTGTAAGTGACTCGGAGCGACGACCGGCAACTGAAGGCATCCTAAAGCTATGGTGCTTTGCTACCTCGCTAGAGCATTTAAGCACCAAATATACCTCCCTGTATGACCCACATTTCCATCTTATCTTACACTTACGCCAGTGAAATCTATATCTTACCTATCCCTACAGAATCCCTGCGAACCCTCTAGAAACCCCGCATACTTCCCATTCTGGCCATCAAACCGTTCCTACCGACCCCCAAAAAAAACCTTGAAATCTTCAAGAGTCCATCCCTACATGCTTCCCTATACCTAATCCTCAAACATACCTCCAAGTCCCAACAATCCCACCCAGCCCGAAGCCATAACCCCCAACCCCGCCCTGCTTTCCGAACCAAGTTGACGACCACTTCCCGTTGGAGCGATTCCGAGCACATCCACGCCGCTGAGAGCGGCAGGCCATACCTGCCCAAGTCATGTACATGACCAACCCCTACAGTTTAGGATTCAGTGTGATTTATAGAAATAACAATCCCAAAGCAATCCAGGTACTCATATAATACAGGCTTAGGCCCCCAAAGCTTCCTAACCCTGGGCATTGAAGTTTATACGTAGGACCTACTTTGGTTCCTAAAGCCTACAAATTAACTACTTGGATGCCTCGGTCATGCGTGCACTTCCTATCGGAAACCTGGTTGTGATTTTTGCGATTTAGGGTTCAGGGATTAAGGGACGTCGGCGTTATTCTCTTGTCGTAAGCCCTAAGTTAGGACCATGTACAGGAGTGAGTTTCCAATGGGGTGCATGGGGGGGTATGCAGGGACCGTGAGGGTTTCTATAAGCAGTATATAAGGCGTATGAAAGGTCTCTACATGGTGACTCCCCTCTTGCACTCGCCTTCGAATGTTAACCCTGAACTCCTTAACCCCAAGCCCAAAACACCCAACACCCTACCCTCAACACCCTAAATCGAAAACCCTAGGCCCTCAGGAAAGCTGCTTGCTGCCGCAAACTGTTCCCCTCTTGCACGCAAAGTCAGGGCACGCAACAACCCTGTGCAAGCCTCACCCCTGAACTCCAAAGCCCAAGTTCGAGATCCAAAACCTACTGGAACGAAACCCAAACCTCTCAAAACCCTGTCTCCTTGCCCTGAAGCGCAACGCCCAAAACTTTACACCCTTACCCGAAGCCCTGAAACCTGAACCATGAAGCCTACAACCCAAGCTGGAATATCCAAAATAAGACCATGCCGGCTATCTGCACAGCCTGAAGCACAGCCATTTGGGGACCATCTTCTGCATAAACCACCAGTTAGGACTCAGGTTGGGTGAGGCTGATGTATTTTGCCAGTGCAATGCGGTCCCACCTGCATCTGGATTGGCGTGGGCCTGAGTGTATCAAGGTGGGGTACCTGGGCCTCAAAATTAGACAACACAACGGCACAAAACCCATTAACAAATATTTGACCGACATACCTTGTGGGCAGAAGTATACCCTTCCCTCAGAAAAATCATGGTAGCTGACATGGTCGCCTTTTTACAGGACCTTAGGGCACCTTCGGGGATTCCATATTAGTTGTCGAGAGTCTGAGGTTTAGAGCTGTGGCAGATTTTAGACCTACAGCTTGTGCAGTGCCGTCAATCCATTCTAGATTCGAGATGGCCGCAAAGTGCAGGAGTGCCATCAATCAGTCATTCGAAGACTTTACATGTCCACAAGGCATAGGTCGTAGCACTTGAACAGACAGCCATCTGCTAAAGCTTAAGCCCGCTTATAGCGTGACAACTAGTGCAAGTGTATACAAGTCGCATGGGAGCCTACTTCGAATAGGATATTGGGGGAACATTCTATACAGTAACAAAAGACCTGAGCCGGCTTTTAATGCATGCAGGGCCAACTTGTCCCCAACACAATCCAGTCCTACTTGCATATGGTGGAATTTCAATCAACTTCCACATTCCATACATCCCAGAAGTTCTAGAGTCACGAAATGTCTATCAACAAATGCATCAAACCCATGACATCATGGAAGCAAACCTCTACAACTGTGCTGAAGCCCTAAGCTGTAATCTGCTAACCCTTTGCCCCAACCCAGTTTAATTAGGGTTTAATCCAATAGCCGAGATTCTTGACGAGCTTGCCGCCCCTGGCCGCCATGTCATGATCTTCGGGTCAGGGTATATTATGGAGGTTCAGGGTAACTGTAAACCAACTAGATGGAATGGTACATGGGTTAAAGAGGTGTACAGATACGTATATAGACGGGGTCATGTAGTTATATATAGGAGCATAATTATGCAGTCTAGGGTCGCCGTTGCGACTTGAACCTGCACAACAGGCAGGGGGATTGGATCCAGCGTTTTTGGACTCAGGTTCAGGATCTAGATTTGAGGCTTGTTCAAGGCTTTGGACTCCCTTGTCTCTAAACCCTGAACCTTAAACCTCTTGATGTCAGACCTGACGCTGAGCTCTTTTGGATTTGAAGATTGCGGTTGGGGTCTCTGGACACGATTGGGGTTTGGGGCTTGATGGCATAGCAGTCGGGGTCAGCAGAAACTGCAGGATCTGCAACCAAAACAACTTGCAATCAAGTACAACGACGTTCAGCAGGAAGCCAATCCCATGCCAACAGCACGACCGCGCAGTAAGGCTACTTCAGCGAAAGGCTACCGGTGACTAAGGCTCATCGTGCCATACCTATGCATCTGTCGAACATCTACGAAAGGTGCTCTTCTTTGGGGAGATGTCTGATGTCATACCACACACCGGAAATCTCGTCAGTCCCGGGACAACTTTCTGAAAGGGAGCCCTTCAAAGAATTGAGAGCTTCCATAAATATGGGGACCCAATATTGAATTCAATATACTACGCCTCCACTTAGCAGAACCCCCGGAAAGGGGCACTTTATGTTTTGGAAACCCCCGATTGAACTCTGTCCGGGGCGGATAAAGGCGCAAGAAGGACCAATGCAAGACTTTGATGCTTATCATGATATGGCAGTTTCCCAAAATGAAGGGACCGCAATAGAAGCCCCAAAATACTGTAATCCTTACTTTGGGTACTGCCCCCCCTCAGTAACAGTTGGATAATAATTAGAATATGGTTATATATAGCCCTCAATAGGACCCCTAGTATAGACTGTTACTGGGTGGGGGCAGTACCCAATCCTTACTATAGCGACCAACAAAAGGTCTGCGGGGGTGAGGCTCAAGGCCTTGGCGGCTTAGCTTGCAAAGGTTCTCTCTTGCAATCCTGCAACAATGAGGGAATAGAAGGATCACACCCATTGGGATAATTTATAGGGAAATATAGGGATAATGCAAAAGAAAATGGAATCTACCATCTTATAATAGGGTATATAGCACCAGCGGAGCGAGAAGGAACTCTTTTTCAAATTTTCGTGTTCAATGGCGAGAGCTAGTAAAGATGATACCTGAGATTCGCAAAACCCTTGCTTGGCAGCTCTCAGGGAAATTCACGTAAAATGTGGCTTGAAGATCCCAACCCCTGAGGGTCCAAATACTCAATATGCTTGCCCAAAACCTGTACTCAATTGCTTGTGCCAAATTTCAAACTACGCGATTGTTGGGTACGTGGACACTTAGGTCATGTATTAAACTGTAAGTGAAGAACTGATCCAGAAACCCTACAACCTTAAAGCCCATGCCCCTCCACCCGAAACCCTGTTTGTCCGAAACCCTATTTAAACCGCAACCCACAAGCCGTCATTCTGAATCCCCACCCCACTCAACCTTAAAATCTGAGCCATAAGCGAAACCCCGCGCCCCAAGACCTTAAACTCTGAACCCTTAACCGTATTTTGTAAAGCCGTCGCATTCATGTGAAACCCATCTGATAACTTGTCAAAATCATCGTCCCCTGTAGGTCCCTATTTCAAAACGGAACCTACTATTTAGGGTACAGGGACCATCTTTCTAGCTGGGTGTATTAGGAAACTCTAGTGTCATTATTCTAGCTAGTACAGGGGATGTAGGTTATAACTTGATGATAATTGGAGTGCTCTCCTACGTAGCCGTAATTTTGACAACCCTAAACACTACACATGCCTATGTATCCCCATGTCCACACTAACTCCTTGAAAGGGACCCCTGGTATTGTAGTGGGGCACCTCAAACTTTTTTGACCAGGTTCGATCTCCTTAAATACTCCCGTCCTTAAACCCCAAACCCCAAGCCGCCCCTCAATCCTTTCGAAACCCTAAACCCTAAACCCTTAAACCTTAAAAACCGCCCAGTACAAGCCCCGACTCCATGCCAGAAGAATGCCTTGCACCCTTAAAGAAGAGGCCGAAGGCCGGTGGAAGCCTGACGATACAGCTTTGGAAGGTTTAGGGCTTGGGGTTTGGGGATTAGGATTGTGGGTTCCGGGTTTGGAGTCTAGGGCTTAGGGTTTGAGGTTCAGAGATGGGGTTCAGGGTGGAGGGTATCATGGACCCTAAGCCCCAAGCCCTAAACTGCGAATCCCAAAGCCCGAGGTTCAGCCCCTTGGGCTCCCTCAGAGCATGCTGGGTTGCTGTTAAGGAATTTACATGAGGTTACTAGAATACGAACCCCGTCATTTACTATATAACCATAGTCTGGTAACTTAACTTACTTTCCTCAAAAGCGACCCAGGCCGAGTTCCTTAGGCGCCGCGACATTAGCGATTGGAGGATCGTATGATAGGGGTGATAGGGATGTTTGCCGTGCTTGATCGAATACTCCTTATACGTAAAGCATCTTGCGGGGGTTGGGGGCACGGTCTAGGGTGTCAGTTTTAGATGCTGGCTGGGCTTGGGAATTTTCAGGGGGTTGGGGTGGTACGGGGTTTAGGACTGAGTGATTGCATAGTTATGAGGGTTTGAAGGTTAGCGCGTTGGGGGCTCGGAGGTTCAGGGTTGAGGGTCGTATATTTGCTGGTCACCAAAATAGTCCAAGCACATGGCTACTGTTGAAATCCTGCTCGTCCCTCGACTCCCTGCAAAAACAGAATTCCTAGGTAATAGGTATACAGTACCAGGCAGGATTGTCGGGATCCACGCCCACCCAACCGAACGACGGCTTGCCAATCAATTTCGGACTAACCCCCTTCCCAAAATAATAGCCCGGCACAGGAATCAATGCCTCCCAGCACGCCGTAAGTAAGTTCTAGGGGGAATAGCCATATTTAGGTGGTGGGGGGCTCTTCCTAGGGGGACGTGATTATCAAAGGAAGAGGCGGCCAGAACGACTAACCCTAAGGTAGACTCAAAAAGGCTGACGGCCTGCGTTTTGACAATTCAGCTTTGCTTGTGATAGGGTTTAGGGTTTGGAGCATCTGTCCGACCTTTTTGAGTATTGCCCGATAGCTCAGACCGCCTAGAGGAACACACCTCTTCTGCGGACCCCGAATCTTAAACTCTGTTCACCAACGAGAACGCTGAACCCAACAAACCCTATAACGCCCAAACTCTAAAGAACTGAGACTGACTGGCCAGATTTGCCGGCTGTAGGGGTTCCATCTTTTGGGCCGTGACTGGTCCCTCTGACCCTCAACCCTATATCTACTTTAAACCCACTTGCTAAGTCCATTGAACCTTCAAGCACATCCAGTAACAGTCCTTGCGCAAAGGGCAACAAGCCCACGCCCACTGACCGTCAAGCACGAGGTTTCCTGTCCATCATATGCCAAAAGCACAGCCCCTAAATCCTAACTCCTCAGCTCTACGTCCCAAACTCGAGGCTCCTAATCCTCAATCCTGAGCCCTAAATCCTGAGCCTTTAATCCTGCATCCGAAGCTCCCCACATAGATGCATTACGGAAGACTAGCGCCACAATTTGGGTACTGCCCCCGCCCAGTAGCAGTCTTTGACAAAGTTTATGTGAAGGGCTATATGTAGCCATAGTCTGCATGATTATCCAACTGTTGCTGGGGGTGGGGCAATACCCAATCTTTACTGATATCGCTAGGCTCCAGGCAGAGAGTCCGACAGCGTCTCCACTGGTGGAGGGATAGGACTGCCCCGAACCTGCCACTTGGTAAGTCAAAAGTTTCAAGTACGGAATAACGAGGTACTCCCTGCCCGATAAAGAAGGTACTCAGGATTTAGGGTTTGGGATCCAAATACGCAAATTAGGTGTTTAGGGCTTGGGAAATACCCAGAAGAGAGAGTTTACAGCTTTGGATACACTACCACTACCAGCTTGTACACGCAATGAACCTGACAATGAGCCCTGAACCTTGAACCCTCTAAAATAGACCCTGTACCCACACCCCCGTGGGAACGTGCTGAAACACCAAGTGCAAGTCTTAGATCAAGCCTAGCTTTTCCCTGCGTTGGGCTCTGAATCCCGGAGGGTCCAAGGTTTTGGGGGGGTACTTGGCTCTAGGGGAAAGACATGAGGGGTATATCGTGATACAAGAGATACGTAGGGTTGAGGGCCCATGCACACAACAGTTTGTTACTTGTGTTTTGGATAGTAGCCATTTTTGATGCGGGCCTTAAGTAAGTGCATGATTATGCAGTACTTGGACGCTGAGGGAACAGGCTGCAAGATTTTCACGTATGGCGTTGCTTCTCGCCAATTTGTACATGTTGTATCTCCAGCCAAAGCTGGAACCCAACTCTTGATTGTTTCTCACAAAGGCAGAAACCCCAAAGCACTGATGAGCAAAATTCACTGCTCCATTAGGGGATTCAAATAGTTTAGCGTGCAAGTGCTGTAGAAAATGCCGTAAGTGCTTTGCTTTCTTGGAAAAGGCCAGGACTTGCCAGTGGCATTGTGGTAGCTACCTAGCGTTCACTTGGCTGTTGACCCTTCGGACACCCTGAACACCAACGTCTACTTGGACTCCACAAACACCATTTGCGGACAACAGCACAAGCCCCCTGTCTTCCCGTCAACATATAAGCCCGCAAAACTAAACCCAGAGCCCAATAATCCCATTAGTCGACTAGGAAGTTTTTGCTGAATCATGTGACAATTTATTATGTTGACCAGAAGATCTCAAATAAATATTCCAAGCCTTCAACTGTGTGCTGAACTCCGAACCCAACCAGGAAAACAGGAATCTTTCTCAAAATCATCCCGATACACTCTGGAATGTGGACCCCCCAGGCTCCCATGGTCGCCCCCACTAAGCCCTAGAACCAGGGCCCTGGATTGAGAAATTCCAGGTCTTCTGGGCCTTGATTCCCAACGATTTTCGCTTCATTTTCAATGCGTCGTCAGGCTCCCCCTCTGGCCTTGTTGCTCACCGATTAGCCTAATTAGAACCCACTCGCGATCTCATGTGGGATAACCTTGCGGGGTTGTAACCCCAACATGAATGTTTAGGGAGTCCCATATGTTCGTCCATGTAGAGCTTAGGGATCTTTAGGCTACTTGAAGGCTCGGGACATGTGTAACCTGCTTGTAGACCCCAAATACACTGCGAGTCATCAGCCCCTTAAGTCCCTGATACGCTGAAAATACTGGCTTGCCGAAAAGGATCTTAAATTAAGTACAATAAGGAAACCCTAGCATGTACTTTACATCCTTAAAAACGGTACTTGAATGTAAGTTTCTTAACAGCAACCACAATAGGGTTACAAAGTACAGGCTTTGCCCTAAGGCTCTGGGACAAAGCATCAAGAAATTGGTTTTACGTGGAGCATTCCTCGAAACATGGTTCGCTTTTAAGCCTTGTAACATTTAGGTTGTTTTATCTTTATTTGAGCCTTTCTGAACATGCGGACGGTTTTTCGATCAAGGGTTCAAGGCAATGCTCAAAGTACAGGTCCACTGGGGGCCAACCCTAAGCGTGGCTTGGGGTTTAGGATGAAACATGCGGCTTTCATGTTATGACTAGCTCGTACACACTAATCAGCCTCTTGTCGTCGCTGATTCGTACTTAAGCGCGAACAAGAATGTTGCACTCACTTTTGCGTAGAGACCTTCTTTAATGTGTTTTCGCCGCCGCTTATTCAGGATCTGGCCACTGTTGGGAGGGTCCTGTTTAATGTGTTTCGGTTTTGGGGCCCTAAAAATACGGGACCGAATCTAGACCATCCCTTTTAAAATAATCTCCGAGGCCTCCTGGGGCCCTCAGTACCGTGCGACCCTTATTCAGGACGTCTAATTTCCATTTTTCTGGGGGCCCTATTGTTGGGGAGGGGGCCCTAAGATTAAAGTGAGTCCACCATTAAACCTCCAACCTAAAAAAACTGAGCATTTCCTCCAAGATCGATTATTCTTTATTGGGGGTATTTGTTTACTATTAGATTTGTGATATTTTTTTTGTGTTGGCGTGATGAACGCCACTTCACTTACCCCCCGTTTAGGACAGTCAGGGTTTGGGGTTGATGGTATCTCTCGAAATAGGCCAGGGATTCGGGTTTTGGGTTTGAGGTATTCTCCGAGTGGGTGGATCTCCTGAGACCTTTCGGTTTTTCTGTATTGCTGATTGCACATTGGGGCTTAGGATCCGATTCTTTTCAGGCTGGCAGTCTTGCAGAATGCATGCCCTGAATAATAAGAGGGCTATAGATGCCCCAGTCCTTGAATCAGGACCCCATTGCAGTCATATCACCGTTATAGGGTCCTTATGAGTTGGGGAAGCTAGAGACCAATTGTTACTGAATACCAAGCTCCAAATCATCCAAATGACCTGAGTCTACTTTAGCTCCGCAATTCCCAAGGTGTAAGGGTACTCAGGGACATGCAGGACTTCTGACATGGCTCAAGGTGTACCCTGGAAGCCTTGGGACCATATGCCCGAGATCTTCCCCGAAACCCTAAACTCAACTCTACACCCTGGAGCCCTTGGAGGCTCTTTTAACGAAGCCTACTTGAAGGGCCAGGGGGCTTAGTAAGTAGGTTCCAGGCGGGGCTATAGGATTAGGGTACTTGGTCCTTGGAGCCCTCGAACCCTCGACCGGGGCCCCATCGCTGAGGCATCGCTGAAGCTTTCTAAGGTAGTCTCCTGACATGGGCATCTCTACGGCTCGTACGATCTCCGGGAGTCTCCTTAACTTTCTAAAGCCGTTTTCCCCCTATATCAACGATTCCCACCCCGTGGCATTGAATACGTGCCGTGTTCCGTCTATCTGGGATTTTATGTGGTATACCTGAGCCATAGTCTAAACTCCTGCGTAGTATCCTCCTTCATAAGCCCTATAACGGTCCTCTATATAATCCCCTATACAACCTCCCTTTAAGGAGTTTAGACTGTAGCTCATCTGATCTTACGTGGGAAGGCATTCCAATGAACCTCTCTACATCTGAGACCAGAGCACTGTCTCAGGCCAGAAGCACCGTTTGAGTGGCCTCTGCTCAGGGTTTTTGACTTTAGGTTTATGGCTTGGGCATACCCAACAGTATGTAAAGAATAGCTGTTGTGCAACTCTTACAGGTTTTGGGCCGGTAGAGTTTAGGGTTTAATGTTTGGGATGAGGCGTGTAGAGTTCATAAGGTTTGAGGTCCGAAGGTTTTGGGTCCGACCTGCATGAGGATTGTGATTGACAGACCCCCAAACAGAGATGTTAGGAGGGAGTAGAACAGGAATGCAAAAGGTTCATATTTGGACTACGTAAAGGTAGTCATATGCCTAGGAGCTCCATTGGGCCCGCGTGCCAGTATTTCCGAACAGACCCGCTATATATAAGGCGTACTCTCTGCAGCACCATGTCTGGTACAGGTCTGGAGTTGCATATCACTGCACAAGCTGCCAAGGAAAACACAGCCATGCATGCAACCCAAAACTATGTGAATGGAACCGCAGGCTGGTAGCTGAAGAGTCCGACAGCACTGCAATAGGCTCCCTGTTCGGACCACCCTGTTCCGTAAACCCACTCACTGGCAAACCACCTGGTTTGCATCGAAGGCCATCGGGAAGTTGCCGGGCTACGCTACCCCCAAAACCACGTGGAAGTTCCAAAGCAGCATCAATTAATTAGGGAAAATGCCACGCTGCCTCATTGAATAGTGCGTGTGTAGGCATGTGCCAAGTGGATGTTCTGCACATATTTCTCCACGTCGCCCATACCCTGGTTAGTTTTGGGTCCTCCAAAAATGCGTTGATTTGGCACATGCACTTACGGGGCTTCCGGCTTTGGGGACCATACAGCAGGCACGGACATGACGGACAGAACAGATGGCTTTTGAAATACATTGGAAATGACAAGCTGCCACCCAAATCAAGGGACCCCAATATGGATCCCAACGTATGATAACCCTAAGTATAGGGACCCCAAGAAAGGCACCCATGATTTTGGGCAACCCCCTCCTGAAGCTTCACAGTTCGCAGATGCTGATGAAGAGAACCGATAGTGTCCATTGGGACCCAATCATCCCCAGTAGAGCTCTGATCCGTTGGACATCACTTCACTCCATCCGTAATTCCATGAATGCCTTATTAACATTTCGCAGCATGTAAAAACTTTTGCCCCGCTCGAACCCGTGGACATATTAGCCACTCATAGACGCGTGGGACATTCGGTCATCTAGGATGCTGATGAAATCCGTAAATGCCCTTCTGGATAGATCCCCAAATCCTAAAGCTTCCCCTCCTGAACCGGACTTGGGAATCTTAAATCTGAGGTTCGTGCGGGAGCAAGTCCTCTGGGGGCGCAAGTGCTTGGATACTGGTTGGGGTTAAAGTTCAGAGGTCAGCAGGGCCAGGGGCAACAAGTTACACGTCGGCATTTGCCGACAGCGTTCTCCCGCTTTCTTCAATTCCAGATTCCTGAGATTCAAAGTCCATCTCATGGGATGTATGATTTGACACACCTACGCCCTTGTTGATTTTGTCATGAGCCAGAATGCCATCCTACCATCCAGAAGAAGTCATACTGTTTCTACAACTACGGCGAACATAGCTGGTTTTGGGTTTGGGATGGGGAGGACATGTGGGGCATTCCTAGATTCTCCAAAACTTGTAATCCAGCCGCTAGCTGCACGGACCCTCCAGTTTAATGCCTTTTCGGAGGACCTCAATACAAAAAACTGCAACCCTAAAACCAAGCATCCCAAAACCTTAAACGCCCAAACCCCAACATGGCTAAGGCAGGCGTCACTGCCAATGCATTTGCAGATCTTCTTTGAATTGTAATTAGAAGCTACTCTTGCCTGTAGTTATTAGCCAAGTTGAACCATATTAGGGTGCTTAGCACCACGTACTTGGGCTAGAGCGACATTCGTAAGTAGCTGAAAATCACTCTGAGCCTGCATGTGGGGGTTTTGAGAATGATGAACTTTCGGGACCCAAGGATGTGGATTCAGGGATTGCAGATTGCAAGGGGGGATGAGAACGGCTTAAGGTTTAGGGCTTAACAGCCTTGGTTTACGGGATTTGGGCTTAAGGGATATTCTGGGGGTCTTTTTAAACTGTGACCCAACAGAATATGGTGCTCGCTGTCAATTCCCTGAAGCAGAACATCAGTTTGACACATGCCCACCTACTTGGTGCCCTGATGTGAACCTCCGAGATCTTCCTCTCCAGTCTCTAGCCCTGGCGCAGGTTTTAGAGCTCCTTGCGTTAGAACGTAGTTCCAACCTCCTTATAATCATGAATAGGAATCCCCGACATCCATCTCCAGGCCTAGGGTGCCTGAGGAGCCCCCCATTTTGAAAAACCTTCATATCAATACCGACATACAACTCATAGAGATTGGTGCCATGTTTCACAATGGAGGTGGAGGACTGTACACGCCCCCCCCACCCCCCCCCTGTTAGCCTGCACAGACCTCAATCGAATGGCAGACTCCAAAGAGCAACCCCCAACCTGCAGTGCTGCCCGGAAACAGTTTCAGGTTTAGCGTTTCGGACTAAGCGTTACCACCCAAAACCAAGCATCTGCCAAACAAGAAATCCTAGTGATGTGTCATGTTTTTTTTTAAACCATAAAGTAAAGAGCGTAGGTCGTATGGTCCTATTTAATACATATACATGTATGACAGATATTTGCACACATACTGCATGAAGCATCTCGGTATATGCATCCAAAACTCGACAAACAAGTACTTGAAGCACGTGCAAGGCTAGGCGTCCCCGAGTCCATTGAGCAAAGAAAACCCCCCTACACCCTACCCTGATAACACAGGCTGAGTGCGTCCTCATTGACTTGGGACGCATCTGCTTGCAAGGCTTTTGCATAGCCAGTGCTCCTTAAAACGAGTTCTGGTGGGTTCGGGAAATCTTGCTCAACTTAGGATCCCCAAAATGCTGCAACTATGCAAGAGCTCCCCCATCCACAGCCTCCCTTTCAAAGCCTACCCCGGCTTTTTTACAACCTAGTCTTTGTGGGCCGTCACCTAGACCCCTACGCCCTAGATACCTAATCTTATATATGCACCATACTCGACATAAAGTTAGGTATCCTCAAATAGGGGTAGGGTATAAGGCTAAGGGAAAATTGAGGCTTTAGAGTTTGTTTTTGGCATCCCGTGACGCTAACGGCAAAGAAGGAGAATGGGTTTAGGTCGTACGCAGGTCTAGCTTTACTCAAAGGCTCACGGAAAGCCATAAGCGGAGTTATACTTCCATAGGAGTTTAGGGGTGAAAGCGGAATGACGTGGCTCACTGGCTACAGCACACGGAAGGCTCTCTTTTCCATCAGCCAAAGGTGCTCCGTGCAGGCAGCCTGTCAAGCGCATGCCGAAACTCAAGCTACAGCTTGCACGGCCCCGCGCTTTTTAAACGCATGAAAACGGGGTGATCATAGATTCATCCTGCGACTGCGGTCTCGAGAGCATTCAGGCCCAATTGCTTCCTACGCCGACCACTAAGGAGCTCAGGATCATACACTATGCGCCACTGACCATTCCGCCTATTGAACTCCATAAGTTGGTGAAGCTCATGAGTCTTAGTCAATGAGTTGGCTAATTGACTATCCCCATTAACCCATCTGATGGTGAGTCCCGTGGCCCTCATGCTTTCCTTAAGACACAGAGCCTCAATATCGGCTCGTTTTTCCGCACCTTTGAGTGTCATGACTGTCTAACTTAGCTTATCATACAAGTTCTTGCTGTCGCTAATCAACACACGCGGAATCTTCAACACCGCATCATCAACATCCCATAAAGAGATCTGTCCTCCTTGAAGCTCATGAACCTGGAACCTGATGGCAAACAGTTCGTCCTCGGTATCCACTGCCGCCCTGGTCTCAGCGGCCCCGCTGCTCCGACATACCGGCTGAATCTTTGCTGACTGCCAGAAATTTGGCGAGATCTTGCGCAAATCTCTTTGTACAAGACGGTCTGACGCCCAACCAATGAAGACGCCCTTGGTGGAGCTTCCATCTGGCCTACACCCATCAGCTGCATCTGCCCATGCTGCTAAGACCATCGTGCGAGGGTCTTGTTTGTGGATGAACATCTTCTGATGCTGGCCCAGCTTTGCCTTCTGCAATAGCTTATTGGTCTCGATGATCTCCTGAACAGTTCCTTTATGGATACGGGACAAAAGCATCCCCACTGGTGCGCTCCACACGGGCGCCACCTGGCTGGCGTGCCAGGAGAGTGCACCTAGGACACTTCGCAACTGGAACAGTTCCTGTGGTGTCACGGGTGCCGTTGGGTCATTCCACCTAGCACGGGAAAGATGGATTTCAGTGATTGTGTTCAAGTATTCAGGCTGACTCAAAGCGAATCCTGCTTCAGACTGTTCTATCAACACACCACACTGATGAAAACGGTCACTTTCCCATTGACCCCATTTAAAGCGAGCCTTGACTTGTTCTTTGATGCTTTCCCATTGCGGCTCCCCCTTTCGACCTCCAAACAAAAAGTCATCCACGTGTCCGCAAACCCATCCAATCGGGCGACGCTCCTTATCAAAGAAACCCCAACAGCATGGGTCAGAGAACTGTCGTTCTCCTCCTAGACTCTCTAGAAATCTGGACACCGACAAAAACCATTGAATCGGAGCTTCTACCAGGCCATATGCCGCTTTAGTCAACAACATAGGGGTCTCGGGAGGGACTCCAAGTGCTTGACATATTTCAGGCAACGGCTCACATACCATAGGACGGTCAGGACCAAAATCATCTCCTTGAAGAAAGGCCCGACATATATCCCCCTTCTCCACCTGGAATCCATGATTGGCACAGCTCTGAAGGAAGACCTGTCTGGTTGTCCTACTCATCGTGGGACTGCTCGTTGGTCTATGCTCGTACTGGGGGTCCATGTAGCCTAGTACGACGGCCCGTGCTTTTGGTTTGAGAGGACTCTCTTGATGGGCTCTCCTTCAGGGGCATCATCTAGCTTCCACGTCAGAAGCCAGCGCATCTTCAGAATCTGTCGTTTTGATGGTCGCAAATGTGGGGGCAAATGCTGAAACGCTTTAGCCGTTATAAAGTTTTTCACTTCTTTGGACTTAGCATGTCTGAACCCTTCAAGCTCACTCTGTGACAAATGGCGGTCAGAAACTTCCACTGCTTGACGCTTCAGTTGTTTGACAAAGTAGCACCCCAAGTCCCGGGTCCACTCCTTGCCCTGCCTCGTGTCCACCCTTGGAAGGGGAAGGGAAAAAGTAACGGCGGGGTTTTCCGTATTCCAGAAAGCGGACTCTTCCTCCGGAAAAACTACCCCACGCTGCTCCAGCTTCTCAACCCTGTCTCCCCCATCCGTGTAGGAAGTGCTGGCGGTATGGCGATGCCTGTGCCTGAAAGATTTCAACGACTGGCGAGTCTCAAAAACTCCTAACATGTCTTCATCTGCACGCCCATTCAAACCGTCCAACAGATCTGGCTCTTCTCTCTCTCTCTCTCTCTCTCTCTTCTCTCTCGGAAGCGGCTTCGGTTGCGGGACTCGGAATTTGTTTTGTTTTCTTGTGGTCGGCGCCTTTGCTCCTAATCCTCCGTCCTTCCTCTGCTGGTGCTTGCTTGCCTGTAACCCGTTTTGGCACACGGGTTCTCTCACTTTCCTCAAACTCATGTTGCAGACGCTCCAAACTTGGCATGCTAGAGCTATCCCCTGTCACATCTTCATATTGATGCGGAGGCTGATTACGCAATGTATCAGCAATGGTCCAAGGAATTGTGGTGTCTTGCTTCAACTCCTGCCATGCTTCCTCCCTACTGGATGCCGGCCTCAACTGCTGAGGCGCTGCTTTCACTAGCTGTCCTCCCCGGTACAGCCAGATCACATGGCTGGCATGTATGTGGTGGTCCTGTTCGGATCTCGTTTCGGTTGCTAACACCCTGTACGGACCAACAAAACCACCCCCCTTAAAATGCCTACCACCATCACCTTTAAGGGGTCATACGTCTCCAAACAAACACCAAATCTCCTGGACAAAGCTGCTGCATCACCCTTGCTCCAGCAAGCTCGGCACGCCGGATGCGTTCCTTAGCCTGGCTTTCCAGGAAAGCCTGCTCAGCAACGTACATGGTTTTGGCATCCACTCCAAACTCTGCAGAGACCCCATGTTCCGTCAGGATTGGAGACTCCCGTAACATGTTTTCCCCCAAGTGACCTAGTTCATCTGGGGAGCGGCCAAACGCATGTTGAAGGGGACTATAGCCATGGTACTGATCCCTATGGTTACTGGCCCATATAGCTCTACGGAATGCCTCTGAAGCAGTCATCCCTGGCTGCTCCTTTGTCAAGGCTGTCATCACGTCCTTGATTGTCTGGATCGAGCGCTCCGCCAGGGAGATTTGCCAATGAGCTTCTGCAGGGATATGGGAGACCTCAATTTCCCGATCCAGGAGATACTGGTCCAGTGCCTTGCTCCTGAAGCATCCGGCGGGGTCTAGACGCAGCACTTGGGGTTTACCGAAGCTAGGGAACCAGTTAGACTCGTAGTACTCAATGAAATCCTGGGCACTAGGGGTCCTACTTTGATGTTGAAACAACAACTTTCCAACACGAAGTCTACTCCCCTCATCCACTCCAAGAAGAAACTGCCACTTTGCACCATTTTCGGGGTGGTTCCAAGAAAAAGCATCACATTGAAGGGTGAAGAGTAGCTGGGCTCCGAGGATCAGGACGTTTTCGCTCAGCACAGACATCACAACTAAAATGGTCAACGCATCGCAACACATCATCAGGTGCGCCCCTCTTCTTTCAGCTAGCCTTCAAGTAGTGATTACTACAGTGACCAGTCGCAGTGTGAATCTTGCGCAGGTTCTGGAAAATAGCCTTGCGCCTTTCAGCAGAAATATCTTGGAGCTCTGATGGAGCAGATGTCTCTGGCGCGGGATGAGCGCCTTCCTGTACTGCAAAACATGTCTCAGGACAGCCCTGCATGTGCCGGGCGGTTATAACCCTCACATCCAAGGCCTCGACCTTGGGCGTGTTTGTTGTCACAAGCTAACGACATGTTCTGAACAAGTGCTCCGTCAGTGCTTGCCAGAGTCCATCCCTTACACAACAAAGCGCTGAAGTTTGCGCATCCATTCATGATTCCATAGTTCACTGGACTCAGCAATTTCCAAGACACATGTGATCCCTTGCTGGGCAAACGACCGGAATAACTCAGCCACACCTTCATACTGTTTGTCAGCTTTGTCCTGTTTGGCCTGAAGTTTGGCGGTCTGGAGGGTGTTCTTTTGATTCATACGCTGAATGGGAAAGTATGCACTACTGTCCGGATTAAACCACACAACAAGAGGCTTCAAGTCCGCGACCACCCTACGAATGTAATCACGACCCACAGCAGACTCCAAATCTCCACCATTCCAACTGGACATGTGACAGTGTTAAGTTGGTGCAAGTCCCTTCCTGGGTGCTGATTTCAAGCTAAAGTGCTTCCACTATCAAAATCGCCCAGAATCATTCAATCCTGGACAATCTGCAGAATATTCGGATGCGCATAACAAATGCGCTGCAGACACAACAAGATGGAACACTAAGTGGAGTGGCACAAGCGCAAAGCCCCAATGCTTGGCATAATGAATCAGGATCATGGTGTTTGCACAAACTGCCACTCAGCAGCACACCATGAATGACATGTAGCCCCAAGTTGCCAAATGGCGATTATCAAGCAGCTGGACCCAAACTCAATGCAGCAAGCACACTGCTTCAGCTCAACGCACACCAGAGCCAAAACACCTTGAGCCTAAATGTCCTGTTGCGAAATAATCTGACTGGAGCAGGCATTTTGCCTGGAAAGGGTTTCAGCATGAAATGCTTTGAGCCAAAATGCCCTTGAGCCAAAACCTTTCTTTCTTTCTCTCTCTTTCTCTCTCTCTCTCTCTCTCTCTCTCTCTGCCCCTTGCTCTCTGTTCCCTGCTCTCTGTCCCTTGCCCCTTGCTCTCTTGTATCTTGAAACTTGCACACACTGACACATGAAGCACAGAACTTTGCCGGTTGCAATTGCTGAAAATACATATTTTCTTGCAAGTGGATTGTTGAAAAGTTTGAGAATCAGAGAATGATGAAGCTCAGGGTGAGACTGAGGATGGAACGGGAAGACATGGACGACCAGTGATGAGGGCAATGACGAAACAAGACTCGATGATACAAGACTGAGGGCAAGGATGAAGACACGGACAGTGACGGGGCTGCGGCTGAGGATGAAGCTGAGGATGAGTACAGAAATGTGGATGGGCGCAGGAGTGGCGATGAGGATGAACATGGGGATGAAAATGAAGACAAGCGTGAGGACGCAGATGAGGAAGACGATGAGGATGGGGAGGAGCAAATGTTCATCGCTAAAGCACTGCGTTCGAACCCACATGGTGTAAGTGTGCTTCCCAAGTTGGTGGAGGTCTTGCGCTGTGCTCAGTTGTTTTGACTTAGAGAGGCTTCCCCAAAAAGTTGTAGCTGGCTTGTTTGTGTTGCAACGCTGTGTGCAAGACAGAATCCGCACCTGTTTGAACCTGGTCTGCTGACATGTGACAATCATGAATGTTGCAGCTTCTGTCGGGCTGCACACAGTCAGACAGAAATCACAGCAAGGAGTTGCGGTGAAGAATATTTTGGCGCCAGCACAGCCCATATGCATTGGTGAAAGTCGTTCAATCGGTCATTGAACTTAGCATTGAACCTCCTTGCGCAACTTCAGCACAAGAAAACCTACCGGCACATATCGAAAGGACATGGGCCTTCGCAGTGGCTCCCCAAAGCACCTCACTTCTTGAAGCACTTGAGCACTTGCTCCATTTTGTCAACCTTGTTGCCGCCTTTCTCAAAGGCACTCTTGATAATCTCATAGTCCTCTGACATCTTGTCAGTGCGCATGAAGAAGCTCTTCCGTACCCCATAGATGAGAGCACTTGTGTTGCATCTTTCCAGCACCAACCATGACTGCGGAATCCAAATCATCTCGGCTTTCTCCAACTGGCACATGTAAATCTCCAAGCCAGCGCTCACCAGCTTCTTCTTGGTCTCATCAGTCAGCGTCTCCATGAAAGTGATCAACTCTGCATTCGTCTCCACTTTGAAGCCGGCTGCCTTTGCCTTCTCGAAGGCAGATGGGGCATGAACCATCCAAATGTCCATTGCGCCAAAGATCTGGAGCTTGAACGCGCCAGCCACATTGGGGGTGAAGTTTGCCTGCTCAAAGCCCTTGGCATGCCCCCAAAGCCATGATATGGTATTCCACGACGGGGACACCTGAAGAATGGGATCAAACTATGCGCACAGGAACCTGCAGTCAACACCAACAAACAAACTGTGGATTCGATAAATCCCTGCCTCGGCGAGGTTGATGATTTTGTCCTTGTGGTTGACCATGAGCTTCTCAAACATTGTCTCGGTGACTTCCCTCCCTTGTGAAGGTAGCAGAGGTTGGGTGTGCTTGCCTTCGTGCCTGGTCGCGTCTTGCTTCATGTAGCGGCTACCATACGAAGTTGCAACCTGCACGATCAGCTTGTCAGCCATCCAAGACTGCACGATGCAATTCTCAGAAACCAGGAACGGCTTCTTGAAGTCGACATCCTCCTTCAGCTCCTTCATGGAGTTCGGAATGCGATGCACACGGTGATAGCCGTCGTCCGACAACGCAAAGAATGTCTTGGAAGACACCTCTTCTTTGATCTTCTTGGCCCCTTCCTGCGCATCCTTCTTAGCACATGCAGCTGCCTTCTTCTCGTCGTCAGCCTTCTCCTTGGCTGCAGCTCGCACAGCTGCGGTCTCAACACCTTTCACGTCGAATTTCACGTGTTTGCCAAGTTCTCCTGCCGCATGCTTCAGGGCAGCGCTCAGCTCAATCAGCACTTGCATCATGCGAGCCCACATAAGCCGAGACTTGTTCAAGGTCTCTTCATCATTCGTATTGTCAAAGGTCTCCTGCATGAAGTTCGTCATGAACTTGAAGGAACGCAGGAATTGGGGGAACTTCAGGGCAACCAGGCCACTCTGATCGGAAACCATACCTGGGCCTGGGACGCTTGCGGCCTTACTGGAGTTCTCGCCGCTCGCTGCCGCAACCTTGTACTCTGGAGGCACAGTCTCTCCTCTCCACTCCAAACGCACAGCAAGATGCACATGCAGCCGCTTCAGATACATGTCACGGGCCATCTTGTCAGTATCCGAGAGAGCACACTTCGCAACAGCCTGCGTGTGCTCAGTCAGCCTGTCCTTTGCCGTGGTGAGATGCCTCTGCATGTCAGCGTTCTTGGCGGAAAGATCCTGCGTCATCTTGGACACAAAGCTGGTCTTGGCTGCAAGGAGTGGGATCTTCTTCTTACTCTTGGACTCCTTGAGGAGCTTTTCGTCATCAGCGCTGTCCTGTCAGAGTCAAACATTGACAACACAACCATTTCATGCAAACTGACACCCAGCAGCTTCAAGTGGCTCTAGTGGAACATGTATGTGTAGCACAGTATGGCTCTGACGCAGTATGGCACATGAGTCGTCGGCAATTCAATTTTACATACAAGTGAATAGGATCATACACAGCAAGGCGCATGTGGAAGCAAGCGTGGATGCAACCCGCAATGGCCTCCAAGTCGGTTGGCTTGGACTTTTCCCCATCTTCACAGGGGCCACTTTGCGCGTGACCAGGAATCCGCACCTCGCCCTCCACATTGGACTGGCCATGGAAGAACTCGTGCCCAAAGCCTGTGTCCAACTCATGCACATGCATGCGTAGGGCATCCCGATCCTTGTTTTTCATGCTCTTCTTCCTGGATGAGCCTTCCACAGCTGCCTGATCGAGATAGCGGGTTTTCTCCTTGTCAACAAACTCGCCCTTGTGAAGCCACAAACGAAGCTGGCCTTGGAAGCCAAGGTAGTCACGCCTGCAGTTTGAAGCTTCGGCTTCAACCCACAAGTTCTTGGCCTGCTCGTCGGTGCGGCCGAACTTCGTTGTTTGGCGAATGATAAACTGTCTCTGCTCGAACGGCACTGCCCTGCTACCCTCAGTGATGGAAACCTTGAGGCCAAACCTTGCGTTCCACTCGCCCCAGTCACAGGTGCCCTGCTTGAAAAGAGGAGAGGCAACGTTCCTTTTGCTCCATTCCTCCACCATCTCGCCCGCCTTGTTGTGTGATGACGACAGAATTTGGACCCAGGTTTCTTGATCTCAGGGCACGGAGGAATGAGGCACTCTTTCTGGACCTCCTTCCTCCCACGCTTCGATGCAGACGTCACAGACGATGCATCACTGAGCCGCTTCTTCTCTGGCTTCTTGGAAGAAGCTTGACTGCCTGGAACTGACAAGGAAACGCTACCATGCTCATCGCACTCGAAGTCCAAATCCATGATGGCTGGGGCTGTTGTCTGCTCACAGACACTAACAAAAGCGCCCCACAGCAAGGGAAGCCAAGACTTCCGCAACAAGGACATCAACAACAGCATGTTCGCACACACTGGCTGATGTGTGCGCGAGAAATATGCTTCCACAACCGCTGCACCTGCCAAGCTCACAGCTCACGCGCCCACACAGACACATGAGTGTCACACATGTCCAACTTTCTGGACACAGACACCCCACTGCGATTTACGATTTGGCCACGATTCTGGCTCAAAGATCAAAGCTGCAAAAACTGAAGCTGCCAGCAGTACATCATTCTCTACCTTGATGGAAACAAAGTCCGTTCAGACACTGGAAGGCTCACATCACACGAACTGCGTAGCAATGTTCATCATTACATGATGATATGGGGGTTGGTCACAACCGCAAACAAATATGGGAACTGTGTCGGAATGGGCCATACTGAAGGGGTTCTTGGGGGTGCGTAAAGCGCCCTGGCTATGACCAACCCTCGCGCTGGATTACCGCGTGCAAACTGTCTAGCTATACTCAAGACGATTGGGGGCAAGTGCTGAAATTGTATGGGACCTGCAATCACTTTTGGGGTTGCCTACTTGCTCATCTCCTCAACTGGCATGCTTCAGCGTCAAGCCTACACAGTGAAACCTACAAACGCAAACGTGGACGCTTGGCTTTGGGCTCTGGAGCGCTTCCTTCTGCAACCGATTGATTCTGCGAGGCTGGATCCTGCACATCTGTAACTTCATCAGCCTCATCATCTTCGTCATTTGCAGAACACAGGGACTCCAGGGATATCTGCGACGGCAGCTTGTTGAGAGAGCTTCGCAATCGAGTCTGCCCGAACACAAAAAAGCATCCAGCACAAGTATGTGGGAACATGCAAGGAGTTCCCAGCCATGAACCTAGCATCATGCTCCGCAATCTTGCTCAGGATGGGTGCCAGAGGGGACAGGCCACGTGCTCCGCAAAGATTCGGCAACATATCCAAGCCCTGAGCTTGGAAATACTCACAAGGGATGGCCAGCCTTCGCTTTTTGTAGCTGAATGTGTTGGGATGTGTGTCCAGAGGAGGAAAGGAGGGCCCAGCGCTCGGCCCAAATCCAGGATTATGCTCCAGATGGCAGAGGTATGCTCCATCCAACGCTTCATCAGAACGCCGGGCATCATCATACAAGCTCTTGCGAGCCACTGCTCCAGCTGGAAGCAAAGCTGGTAGAAGTTCTTCCATAGGCTTGGCTTCCCAACCTGGCGGCAGATGGCTCTTCCTTGCAGAAGCTCTCTCTTGCGTCCAAGCATGGACATCCTCCTTGGAAGCACTGAAATATGAGTCGCCAGTAAGGAAACATTGTTTGTGGAACCATTCATCCCACTGCTGCTGAATTTCCTCATCTTCAGCCGGGCCGACCCAAACATACCACTCCAGAGCAAGACCTGCGGAAAACATTCGGGGCCTGCGAACTGGAAAGCCTAGCTCGTGCGGGCTGGCCTTCACACGCACAACCGTAAACAAATGATCAAGGGCATGGCACTGCCTCTGCGCAGGATAGGTGGCAGCGCATTCTGTAAAGTAGAAGTGTTCCGCACTGAGCTCAGCAGCACGCGCACGGTCAACCTCCCAAATGTGATGCCACCTTTCAGTCACTCCTGCAGTTCGTCTTTGCTTGCCCAAGACTGAGAAGTCGGTGCAACACAGCCCAGCAGCTGAGATTGTGACAGGTGGCTCCTGCAGTGTGCTTTGTCTCTCCCACCAAGCAGTGGGCACACGCTGCTTCTGCTTCCTGGCTTTTGGCAGTTGGGACTCAGCTTCAGCAGCAGGATCTGGCATGATAAACCGGCCTGGGTAAACTGGGCACAATTTCTTGTGAACTGCGCAAAACGAAGTGCTATGTTCACCTAAGAGTGCTTCTCGGTTTTCCCACAAGTACTGCCGAATTTGCTCATTTCTCGCAGTGGCTTCACTCGCCGCTGTCTTGCAATCAGGGGCTAGTTGAGAAATGAAATCACTTGCCCAATCCGGGAGGCGATGGCTCAAGTTGCCAAACACACAACACTCCCCATTTTCAAGCACATGAGATTGCTGCTTCAACACGCCTTGTTGCACCTTGCCGCAGTCACAACTTCGAACGCATTGCACTTCGCACCTTCCTGTATCCATCCTCTGGCTGAGGAACTGTGCAAGTAGCCGCAAACTCTCAGAGGGTGCGTCATACCCTGAAAAATCAGAGTAATACCGAATCCAGGCTTCAGCACCTCACAAGCAGTAGCGAACAATGAAGTGTTTGACAGTGGCTTCAAGAGCTTCTCCTCCCAATGACTTAACTCCTCATTGCTGCAGAAACCAGGCTTAGGCCCATCAGCATCCAGTCCCCAGGAAAAGCCCCGAGAGTAGTTCTGTATGGCCCGGCAACCGCTGCCGGAACTGGCAGAACTGCCTGTGCTCAGCCTCCTGCCCATAAGCGCTGTTGCTACTTTAAACAATGTCAGACATGCACACATGTCATTGGAAGAGGACTACCTGTCATGATTGATGCTTCACATTGAACACCTGCCTTGGCAATGATCATATTGTAAGCTTACGCAATGCTTGGCTCACAACAATCCTTCCACAGACATGGTCAACTAACAAATGGCAGCCACGCAAAAGAAACCCACATGTCAAGGATGCTGCATGAATTCACACTGTTCTGGGCTTTGTAAGCTTGCTTGCACAGAAATGCAAGGATGATTTGCAAAGCAGCGCAGAAACATTCAAACATGAAGGTTTGGGCACAAAAAAGTGCGAAAATCGAGCATGCAAGGCGAAATCAACATTCTGAAGGCCATTTCCATCTGAAAACATAAATTTTGCTCTGAAAACTTCTGTTTCCTGCTAAATCAAGCTGAAAACCTTCATTTCTCCCCAAATCAAACAGGCAAGGTCCCCCAGATCTTGAAATGGTGCAAAGTGTCGGAAACTCTTTGAATTTCGTTCAAAATTCGTTCAAAATTCGTTCAAAATTACATTTGACACCGAAAATCAATCAAAAACATTCAAATCCATGCTTTAATTTTCGTTCAAAATTCGTTCAAAATTCGTTCGCAATTCCTGGCCCCAATCAGGACCCCTGCCGGCGACATCAGCTGATTTTGGGCGTGATTTAGTGGAAAGCCTATGAATTTTGCAGGACCCAAGCAAAAACTTGTACTTTCCATAGGCTGCCCTGATGGTTTTGCTGGTTCTGCTGCAAAAGAGCTTCCAAGAGTAAACTTTCAAAGCTTTTTGCATCAAATGAAACCGTTTCGATGATTTCGGCTCTAAACAAGGTGTTCCAGCTTCAAAACATGCAGAAACATGTGCAATCACAGCTGACCGCATGACAACATGTTGCAGCAAATGATTCTGCACTGGCACATCACATATCTGCGAAATGAAACCAATCTTTGGGGAACTTTGGGGTATTCATTGGGGGCTGGCCCTTATATCATAAACAATAGATTTTGCTGCTCCATCCAGACCCTGGGTCTACGCATCATCACTTTTGCACACACAGTCGGCAACAAGAGTCTTGCGTTTGCAGGGCGAAACTGCTTAGGATTATGTGCGCTGACGCTTCTTTGCACGCTGCGAAGCAGATGCTTTCTGCTTCGCTACAGGCTTTGCTTTTGCAGCTGCAGCTGGTTTGGTGAATGCAGTCACAGGAGGAACTGATTGCGGCAATGTGCCATCCTTGGCGGCCTGGACAACTGCCTTCCACAAATCTGCATGCTCTTTCCGGGATGCAACACTGCAGCCCCAGAAACTCCATGTTTCCAGCATTTTCAGGGTCAATGATTGCGATCGATCGCGGGTTTTGGCTTTCACCTTTTTGCGGCACTTTGAGCTGCCGCATTTGTGGTCGGGATGGTGGCATGTGAGCTCCCAGCCCTGAAACACTCCATCTTTGTAAACCTGAGTCACATGATTCAAGCCGAGCTTAAAGCTTTGGTTCTCGTTCACTCTTCGTGAAGGCTCAGCAGCAACATCAGCAGCGTCTTGCACAGACTCGTCGCTGCTTGAAGAAGAGCTACTGGAAGATGAAGATGATGATTATGAAGATGCATTGCTAGAGCTGCTAGAACTCTGGTCTGCAGGCGCTTCAGCTTCAACTTCAACTGGCATGGTCTCGACTGACCCACTAGCAGAGGCTGCTGCTGTTGTGTTCGCAACCTGAGTACTGGAGCTGGTAGCCTGCACAGTGCTTTCTGCAAACCACACATCTGCTTCTGCATGCTGCTCACTGCAAACACTGGCTGGCGACCGCGATGGCGATCTCTCTTTTCTGGGAGGTGCGGTGGCAACTCTCCTTTTCTTTGCACCTGCAACCTTATCTAAAGGGTCCATATCATTCTCATCGAAGTTGGTCAGCATGTTTACTGGCCGCGCCTTCCGCTCATACGGCTTCCCTTCAAGTAAGGCAGCATAGAAAGCATTGGGCTTCCAACGCGGGACTTCCAGCCCACCACGAAGCAAGCACAGCAAGTAATGCCTGGAGACAGACAGAGCGTCTGGCTGCGTATACCAGATTTTGTTTGCATCTCCTGCTCCATCATATGCGATGTCCTTGCGCGATCGATGCTTCACCACATGCCGAAACCCCTTCTGAAAGAGAAGCAACACCAATTCCCAGACTGACAACTCATCCTGGGCAACATCGGAACGTGCTTCCAGCACTGGCTTGGGGTTGCTAAGCGCGAAACATACATCGATTGCCTCCTTCCCAGTCGCTGTCAGCCTCCACAACCCAGTGGCCTGAGCATGCAACAGGAAAACTGTACCACACAGGCAAAACCAAGCACTGCCACATCACACAAACAATGCAATAATTCTTGCAGAGTGGCCTCATGCTTCTCCACCCAACCATGACCATGGAGAACTTGCAGAAGCTTCTTGCGCTCCGCAGCTAGACGCCAGAATCGTTCGTGCACTCCAGCCGGAGTCTCCACTAACTCACTCAAAAGAACAGCTGCTGCCTCCTTCATGTCTGCAGACCACTTGCCTGACTCTGGAAGAAGGTCGGCTTTGATGAAGCATTCAAGTCTGGTGGATGAGTCCCACACACGCAGCTGGGCAAGTTGCTCACACTCAAGCACAGAAAAACTTATGATGACACTGCTCCCTGGAATTGACTCACGTGGGCGAGCAGGCATTTGCAACGCTGTGGCCTCAACAGCCATCTGCTTTTTCGCAAATTGAATCTGGCATAGCCGATGCGGGGCCACAACCATGTCGGCTGCACTGAAGCCAACCTCGTTCTGCACCTTGTTGCGTTTCAGCGATCCAGGATTAGACCTCACAACCTTGAAAAACATGAGAGCTCGCGCAGCGACTGAAAGCTTCTTCTTGTGTGCAAGAGTTGCTTCAATGGGTAGCTCAGTGCCTGCCTCTGGGCGAATTCTGAGCTCAGCATCTAGATTGATGTCGCTGCCACCCTGATAGCCAGGTTGATTTGGCATCTGCAATGCACTTGCTAAGGTCCTCATGGCTGTGGCAGGATATGGAAGTGACAAGAAATGAGCATCGTCCTTCAATGCGGCACACAAGCGCTGAATCATCAAAGCATGCAGCAACAACTTTGACTCTGACGTCTGACGTTGCAACATGTGCCGGAGACCACGCTGATCGGGGAAATCAGAATCATCCGGGTCTGAGCCTGCCTCATCCCCTGGCCCATCATCGGCATCATCATCCCCTGAGTCTGCAGCATGAATATCGCCTCCGTCGCCTCCATCACCTTCTGAAGCCTGGCCATCACGCGCATCATCATCCGCTTCATCATCATCATCATCATCATCACCCCCAGGCGGAGGCGGTGGGGGAGCTCCAGGCCGCATGGCAATCTCTGGAACAGGGATTGAGTACAGAGTCTGTGGATCTGCATGGTAGATCACCTGAGCCATCATTGGATGTCTAAAGGAATTGCGTCCCCTACGCAAACCATGCAAGCTTGGGTGACCTTGCAAGCCTAGACTGCACACACTCAACCAGTTGTTGCGAACCTCATGACACAGCTGAGCAAGGTCCTGCAAAACACAAGGCTGATCCTGCAGGAGAGACTTGATTTCTGGCATCCGCTGCTTCAAAGACATGAGTCCCACAGAGTGACAGGGTCGACTGCGACCATGCAACTTGGTTTGGCGATGCAAGGCCTCAGCTGGCCTTTCATTAATGGGAATGAAGCGTAGCTCAGCCACAAGCACCAACAATTTGGACATGCCATCACTAAGAAGGCTTTCCCCTGCTAGCCATCGAGCACACAAAGGCCTCAGAGGCCCCTGCAAAAGGGCTAACCTTGCATCCACAAAAGGTGTAGCCAACGCCTCGCGGAGCACATCATGCGCAACATCACGGTCCGGGTGGGCAAGTGCACATATCTTCCAGGGCCATTCTTGCATTGCGTGCAGCTTCATGGACAAGTAGAAGCACAGGTGTGCTCGAGCAGCATCAAACTCCGAAACCAAGGATGCTCGGTCCTCTGCTGTTATGTCTGCTGGAAGCTCATGCAAAAGTTGGACTGCTGAGTTTTCACACAGAATGCCAGCCACCTCCAAGAATTCTCCATTGCACAACTCGAAAGCACGGAGCCCACGCATGGGGCACTTCAGCCAACGCCTTCGAACTTTCGGAGGGATCAGAATGTTGTCCCGCTTTGCACGGCGAAACAATGGCCAGTGACAGCTGCAGCCCTCAATCCATGCTGTTGTTCTTCGGACTACCTTGACAAGCATATTAACGACCCTGAGCCATGCCCAGAAAAAGGCTGAACCTATGGCTTTGTCAACATCCTCAACAATGGATACCACGGCACCCCTTCGTGCGTTTGCATCAAGCAAGTAGCGATCTTTGTCCCATCCCCACCGCAATGCATGCTCCAGCTCTTGCAACTGCGGTATGCTGAAAGCCACTGTGCCCCACCGCCCTGGATAGATATTCCCAGTGAACTCCCGAATTGCCTGACGAAATTGGACGCCTACAGGACAAGCGAAACACCGTTCAAGAAGTATGTCTCGGGTCTCAGAATTCTTCAAAAATTTGCAAAGTTTGGCAGCCTGGGCAATCAGTTCATCATAGTTGCGCATAACGCCTGACATGCCATTCACTGCGTTGTCCAGCACATGATGCACTCCAGGAAAGCTAAGCATGTTTGTGAAATCCATGCAAGGCACTGGAGGGGCTTCCTCGAATATCTCACGTGGCACACCCTCATTGGGACCCTCACCCTCCCCATCAAGTGCGATGGGGTCATTTTGCGGAGAGTCCAGCAAATCTTCACCAAGCTCTAAGTCCACTGCATTCAGGCCATTATGCCCATCGCTGTCGAACTCATTCATATCGGAGGGTGGGCCTGCAATCACCTGCAAATCTACAATGTGTGAGGCTGCTGCTGGGTCTTCAAAAATTGCTTGCGCAGCTCCTGGTTGCAGAGTTGATGCCAAACGCAAAACCCGTTGGATGAAATCGTTGTCTGGATCATCAAAGAACTGGCACACTGAGCTTATGTCGGTCTGATCAACTTGCCCTAGCATGTGCTCCACACCAAAATCTGAAGTTACGCTCACAAACTCCCGGCAATAGGAATCCAAGGCACGTGCGTTGAATTGCTCCAAGCGAAAAGCATGTGCCAATGCATGAAACTTATGGGCAAGGCTGGTTGCCCCGAACCCCAAGAGCACTGCAGGCAACACATGTGGCCTCATCGCACACTGCATGTCACGCATCAACGATTCCTCACGCTGACTTGCCTCATTGTCGTGCAAAGAGCCTTCCACTAAAGCTCCTTCCACATCATCACCTTCCAGCCACATGAGAGCCATCTCATCAAATGCCTGGAACAAGTTGATCAGCTGCAATTCTGGAATGGAAACCACACGGATCATTTCATAATCCCTTCGGTATTGAGGTGAGGAATCCCACATCAGATAACGCGCAGTCTTCTGACCCTGAAGAAACCTTGTCGTCCATGAAGCTGCCTGCTGAAAAAGCATGAAAGCAACATCGAAAGTCACTCGGAAACGGCTGACCTGCCCTTTATCAAAAAGGCGGTTCTCCTTCAAGAACATGTCTGCAACATGGTGCAGAGCTGCTGGCAAACAAAGCTTGACAGATCGCTGAATAACCTCTCTTGCTTGCGACACATCATGCAGGAGCTCACAAAGCATGACAAAATCAAGCATTCGAACAAACTTCTCGGATAACATGTGTTGACCGGATATGCTATCGCTGCTGTTCTGAAGCTGCTGCAACCAAGGCAATAATTCCTCCTGCTTGTCTTCAGGAAGCTGGCACAACACACTACGGATGTCATCGGCAAGGTTCTGGCAATCCTCCAAAGAAAACATACCAGTTTCCGCATCTTGGGGAACCCTTTGTGGCGCTTGCAGACCCTCAAAAGCTCTTGCAAAACCATGACCCAACATGTCCAGCTTCCACTCTGCGACCTGGAACCTTCCGCGGACAAAAGGTGAAGGAAAACAAACCGATCGCCATCGGTGATGCAGGAGAAGGTGTGCCACGCGCGGAGGCACTTTCAAACATAACCTTGGAGAACCTTCCAACCAATCTGGCCTACCGTTGGGTATATCCTGCAAGTAAAGCTCAAGCTCAGCGACAACATCTTCAGAGAGAATGTCAAAAACACTGGCTTTCGAGTGCTGGAGGAACTGCATGCATGGCAAAGGCTCGTTCAGTATTGCCACATCTTGCACCTGAAGAAACCACAAGTCCTTGTCCTGGACCCCCCAGTGCTTCCAATGCAGGCGCTGCGCACGCTGAGTTTCAGTCAATATGCAACCACAGTCATATATGAAATCCGGTCGGCAAGAAAACACGCCAATCACATGTTGCGCTAAAGCATCTGCAGCAGGAATGTCTTCTGCACCCATCCATGTATCCAGCAACTTTGGATGAACACTGACATCTAGGCGTCGTTGCCCGTACCCAACGTCAGTGTTGGCACGCTTGACTTTCTTAGGGCCAGCAAGAAACCATGCTTGGATCGGCCGCATCTACTGCAAAACTTCTTCGCAATCCCTGCCATGGACTGAGTACTCCCTCTGCCTACTAAGGTGCATATGGAATTTCATATTCTTCTTACTGGGGGCAACGCATAAGTAATAAGGTCCATCTACTTGAAGCCCTGGCCTACAGAACACACACGCGTTGTTGCTGGGAATGAGACCATGTTTCTTTAAGACTTGCGGGCAGCTTGCCCCTTGAAAAATCATGGCAGCAAATGAACCTGGATGCATGGCACGCTGCACAAAATCACAAAACATGTGGCTCACGCTCAAACTCTTCACAAGAAAACTTCGTTGTCCCTCTCTCTGTCCCTGCTCTCTGGTCTGGTACTGCGATTTGATTTGGGTTTAGGGTCTGGGAAGAAATTGCAAGATCTTGCAATCTAAAAAACCAAGGTCTAGGGCTGAGAGGGGCCGAAAGTGCTTGTTGAAGCTGAAGGCTTGCTGCAATGAAAAATTTCAATGCATTGCTGTCAGGTTTTCCATCAAAATGTTCATGTGTTTCTGCTGGTGCTTGCAGGCGCACGTCTGCAACAGTCATATCTTTTTAGAGATCCGACCCTGAACTTTTTTCCTTTTTTTTTTTTTTTACCCTGTGAAACGTCGAGAGAAGTCACCTAGTTCACCCACCCACCCTCCTGGCCCACCCTGCAAAAGACACCTGCGCAAGTCTTGTGCGCAGATCAATCTGTACATGGGGTTCCTACGCTGCACACAACAATTTTGGGGGTGATCAAGGTGTGAGTGCCTGGACGCAAGGCTTGGTGTATTTTTTTCCTCATTCCAAAATAAAATGGGTTGCTATAAGTGTTTGCCGTGTTTTTTCATCAGTGTGAGAAAAAAGTCCAGGCACAGGAACATGAATTAAAATTTTCAAAATTTAGATTCTATTTGCATTTGATTTGGATTGGGAGAATAATTTACGAATTTTAAAATTAAAGCTGTTTCTGCAGCATTCCTGCATGCTTTTTTTCAAAATTGATTGATCCCCTGTTTTCAGCCCAAAAGACCGGGAAAAAGGGACTTGCACCAACTTAACATGTGACAGGCCGAGCCCTTTCCAAAAATCTTTTCACATTCTGCCGCCAATAACCCTTCACCAGTGCTACCCACCTCTAACACGACCGTCTTCGGGGGCACAGCTCACCCAGAGTGCTCAACATGGACTGCTCGTAGCACTTGCTAAGTTGTTTAGCTGTTTGAAAGGGCAATGGCCACACTTCACCAGGGGGCCAAGAATCCTCAGATGCCTCGCTCACATGTTCTTCTGCTGGGAGGCTGACCGGCTAGTCCTGCTGTCGCGGCTGCTTGCGATGGTTCTCGGTGTCCTTGGTGCTCTCCGGACTGCGGGCCTTGAGCATCTATTTCAAGGCTCGGAGCTCCGACTCCAACTCGGTGATGCGGTCGCGTTGACTGGACATCTCCCCTCCTCCTGGCTCATCTTCTCGTCGGGAATGAGCTCTGCTGTCTCCCATTGACTGTCTGGGGCTTCGCTGGAGCTGGCTGCACTGGGAGCTGTCACTTTGCGGCTCTGGGGCTGAAATGTCTTGCCCTGGTTCTCCGTGTTGCCATACAGCTGGATCAGCTGGTGTTTCTCGGGCTCTGTGAGGTTCAACGCCCAGGTCCCGAATCTTCTCAATCTCCAGTGACAGTCCGGGTTGTCCTCCATGGTGTGGATTGTCCAGCTCATGTAGGAAGGCGCCACTGCGATCACCTCCCCGTACCGTAGACTTGCATGCTTTCCGTATCCCAGATAGTCCCCCTTGGAGGGGGGGACCAAGTTCTCCATGTAATACTTCAAGAGGAGCGCCTTCATCTGGTCTGAGTTCGCATGCTTGGAGTATTCGATGTTGTGGCTGTCCAGCTGCTCCGGACCATGGCCTTTGTCTTGCACTTGTTCACCGCCTTCGCGGCGTCTCGCTCCGTCATCACCTGTGGTTGGGCCTCCTTCAGCTCCTCGATCCGAGCTTTGAGCTGGAGTTTTGTCCACGAGGACGGTGGGGGTTCCCCCAGCTCCTGGAGCTGCTTCTGCATGTCTGCCTTCGTGTTGGGGCTCGTGGGCATCTTGAAGAAACACACTGGCACACGCTACGGTCTGCACGGGTTCCTTGGGACCTGGAACTTTGAGCACCGACTTTGCAAAAGTACTTGTTGTGTTGGGCACAGGAAATCCAAGGCTCTTTAGATGTTGTTCATCCCTAGGGTCGAGTTTTGTAAGCCCTTGCAGTGCATAACCGATGAGCATCACGCGATCTCCTGACCAGGCTTGGGTTGCGTGCCATTGTTTTGGGTCAAAGGACCTGGGTGCATCAATAGGATACAAGTACCCTACATGAGGCTTGTCATTACAGTACTTGACTACTCTTCGAGTCGCGCCATCTCGTGAGGGACCTGCCAGCCACAGCTCTCCTCCATGATTTGGACGGACAATGGGGACTACAAGGTTTTGTCTACCCTGCATATTGAACACATCACGATGAGGAAGAGACTTAGTATTACAAGTAACACTGATGGATGTCACTTCCTGGTGAGGATTCCCTGTCTTCACAGCAAGCGCCAAACATTTAGCAACCCCAGGGTACTCTCTAGTCACTCGAGTTAACCCATTAACTCCCCCATGAGTGAACATTCCAAAAATCACATACGCATTAGGCCTACCATGTCTGCGCTGAATCCCTTGCAAGGTAGATCGATGCCGTTCTTTCCGAAGCTGAAACACATGCCAAGGAACCCCTTGAAGAAACTTGCAAACATGTTCATGACTAGGGCTTCCTTTGAGGACCTCGTGAGCTTCACATTCCACCTGACTTCTAATCTGCTTCCAAGAACCTTGGGGCTCCCTACTGGAATGGTCAAGGCTCATGTGGCATGTTCCTGTCTCCTTGTGGCTTTGATCGGCATCTTTAGGGGTGCTAGTACCGCTTCCGCAGGAGGAATCAAAATTCTGAAAAGACTCTGACGCAACAGATTTTGCATGGTCCTTCCGGTGGGCTACTGCGCCTGCTGCCCCCAGAAGGTGCTGTCCCTACTCTGCAGCAACGGAAGGGATGTGATTGCCTTGATCATCACGTAAGGTGCTGAACGGGGTACCCCTGCTCACAGACCGCTCCATCACATCCCCAACTAATGGAAAAAGCTGATGTCCACTATCAGTGGTTTCTAAAGAAACCACTTTGCGTGGGTCGAGGCGCCTAAAAATGGCTTCGTCCCTTTCAAAGTATCACTGCTCCCAGTGATCGAAGGGACTTCACACTTAGCAGGACTGGTTGTCCTGGGATGTCGTGAATGTGGATCTTCATTTTGCCATCCACCTGTTTGAACGGAAGCCTCAGGAGAGCAGTTGCCAAGCAGTCATGTTTGGCATTGTTGCCGAAACGGAAGGAGGGAGTCTCTCCCATCACAATCTGGATGCCGTCATTGCCATCCTTGGTCCAGTTGAGGTGTGCAATCCGCTGGAGGGCTTCCTCCCCAGGCTACTTGTAGCCCCGCCATCTATGATTGCCTTGCCCTCCTGGATAATGTTGGAAAGCGCCAGCAGATTGTGCTCTTCCGTGGTATCAGCAGCAAACACCTGATCCTCCGTTTTCACATGCCACTCTGGCTCCGCAGCTCCAGACTCACAGGCAGTGAACACAAAGTTCACCCTTGACTCCGGCTCTTTAGTTCCAGAGCTCTCTGGGCAGTCTCGGCGAAAATGAGGACCACCACATCTGAAGCATTTTGGCGGGGGCCTATCGCCCTTGCCTTTTCCACTGCCCTTTGCTGGGAAAAACCTCCGGTTCCGCCGCATCTGAGCTTGCTTTTCCCTGGCATCGCGCAGTGTGCGCTTGGCTTCTTGGAGCGCAGCGAAGGCATCATGTGCCTCTTCTGCCTGGGCCTGATAGGCATACTCATCCTCAGGATCTTCCCACTCCACGCTTTCATTCTCATGCCAGGGCTCTTCATCTGCCAACATGGCAGACTCCTCCTCAGTAAACATGGCGGAGTGTTTTCCTGAGTCACGATGCTTCAGCTCCTCATCAGGCCATGTCAGCTGCAATGCCTCTTTGACTTTCTGCATGCTGAAATCGTGCTTAAGGTTGGCCACAATCACACTCCGTTCTGTGGCATCTAGTCCTGATCGCTGTAGCAGAAGCCATGCAATCACAAAATCTGGTAAGAACCGCTCAGCCTGTGCAGAGGCTGCCTCTGAGGCATCCCACGAAGCATGACTGCCACTGTGAATGGGAACTCCGGATCTCCACGACTCACCATAGTTGGACGCGCTGTCCCAACTCCAGTACTAAGCAGAGCTGGACCGCCACCAGTAAGGCCGCCATGTGCTCCATTGACTGCCTTGCCAGGAGCTCGTTTCCCCTTGCAGGTCCTGCTCATTCTCACTGGAACGGCCTGCCGCGCTGGCACGGCCTCCGTTGAGTCCTTGAGACCCTGGAGCCTTCCACCCGGCCTCCCACACTGGCGCCGGAGGGGTCTGTAGGCCTGAGCCATATTCTTGGATTGCTTCTGCCAGAGTCCTTTTGGCTTCAAGAAGAGCCTCATCATGACGAACAGTCCAGGCAGTCATCCCCTCGCCCCTACGCCTCTTAATGCCGTAAAAGAACCTTGCCATTGTCCTGCCAGCTTCTGCTAAGGTTGGAGCCCTCACCTGCTTCTTGAGATAGGCGAGGAGCTGCGAAGCACCTTTGTCGTGAGAGATCCAACCAGGGCCATATGTTCTACGGCCATCTTGGCGCTTCCTTCAAGCGCCGCCTGCAGGCGAGGACCCACCAAGGATCTTTTCTTCCATTCAATGGTTTCAGCATACGTCAGGGCAGCCCGGTGACAAGCCACGTACAGTTCAGGAGATCCATCGTAAATAGGTACTCCATCTTTACTGAAGCGCAGCTCTGTCATCACTTCCAGTTGACTGAACTTCCCCAAGCTCAACCTTCCAGAATGAATCCCTGGAGCCTGCCCAACTGCTCTCAGCTGGGACAGGCTCCGCTACCATGAAAGCGGAATGACGTGGCTCACTGGCTACAGCACACGGAAGGCTCTCTTTTCCATCAGCCAAAGGTGCTCCGTGCAGGCAGCCTGTCAAGCGCATGCCGAAACTCAAGCTACAGCTTGCAAGGGGTTTAGGGTTAAGGGGGTTCAGAGTCCTGAACCCTCAGAAGCATCATGCAGAGAGGATTCACGGTTTGCTTACTGGGGAAGTGGATCCCGTCGATCCAGCGAGCCCTACAAGTGTGTCTACCCAATCTCCACATCTACCACTTTCATCGTAGCTATCTTCACTCCCCCAATCCCCTGTAAGTTCAAAGGGCTCGAATGGTGGGATGAAGGAAGGTGGGATATAGGAAATACGCCCCAATACATATTAAGGATCCTTCAACCCACCTACCTTCATCCCACCTTTTGAGCCCCATGATGAGTTCAGGGGTCGAGCTTTGGGTTCTCTCGCAGTTTCCCGGAAAGCCCACGTATACCTGCCGGATTTTCGAAGCGTTGCTTTACCCGGCTTAGCTATTGAGAGGTTATAGCAGGCCAGTGCAAAAAGGCACTTATCACCCCATGTGCAACCTAGTTACGAAGCCCAGCAAGCCTTCAAAAGAGGCCCCAAAAAATCTCCAAGCCCCAAAGAACAGGCTTTCTGGGCTTGGGATGCGGTACACTCATACGGCAAAATAAAGACACCCTCCCTGATAGAGTACCACAATATACTCAGGAGAAAAGCACCAGAATTGGTTGGGAGGGGGTGTGGAATAAACCATATTCAAGGAAAGCTCTGTCGCCTGAGCTCGGGGCTTATCTGTTGATGCTCCTGCCTGCGTTGGTTGGTACGGACTGATTTCCAGGCTCGTACCAGGGATTCAGATTGGTTTCGGTGCGTGCTATAATACTAGAACCACATAAAAAGTTACAAGGGACATTCTTGCCCATGTATTCAAAACAACATTGCAGATTTACCGCTTGGGATGTGCCCGGCGTGGGATGTATTCTTAAACATCAGGGTGCAGGAGGTCGAGTTGGTCTTCATGGCGCATGTACGTACTGTAAGGGTCTAAGCTTCCAATAAAACCTTGGGGTACATTAGACTTGTGACTACACCCCTGAGCCCCGACTTCCCTGCATTTGGGCTTAATTCCTCAAATCCTGGAACCGACACAACTCTCTGTCGCAAACCCCAAACCCTACAACCCTAAACTGTAAACCCGTAAATTCACCAAAACAACAAAGACCAAATCCGAGGCCCTTCTCCCCAAACGGCGGTTTCTGAGAGTGAGGGAGCGAATCACTTAAAATGCTCCCTACATGAGAATCTACAACAATGAGCGGCCTCTTTTTGGGAGTCCCGTAAAAAGGGTTTGGTACTATGATGTTGGGAGCAGATAAGAGGGTGCCCATTTATTGAAATCCCCTCTTAATCCCGGGAATCGTTGCCATTTTGCTTCCCTACTTCCCATCCTTAAGCGCACGTCTACGCAAACCAGCAAGCAGAAACGCTGAATCCCAAACAGTTTAAACCAAATTCAAGGCGCCCAATGCCCTTAACCAGAATTTGAGCAAATGCATCGCAAGGCTTATCGACCCATAATTTCTACAACCCTTGTCCTTAAGCTACGTATCATCAAATCGCGAAGTGGGTTAGATACGAGGGAAATTGGGGACCCCGCGCACCTGCTGCAGCTTTCTCTTCTGCGCTGTGTGGAGCTCTCCCAGCTGAGCCTACGCCACAGGGCGTTTTCTCACAAGTTCCATAGGAAAATAGAAGTTACGCAGACCTATATATATATATATACACATACATATACACACGTATGTAAGGATGCAGAAGGACATATGCTGACATCTAGGGATGCATCTTTGTGTTGATATGGACCCACAAAGAGGAGCCCCTGAAGCCTGGGGGGCCTCAGAGTCTCTCAAGAATTTCGTGTAAAGAAAACGCACACCTACCTTTATCTTGTACCAGGAACACCTTCATTGAAAGGAGGAGGAGAAGGACAAAGGGGAAATGAGGGTGCAAGCGGAGGATGAGGAAGAGGCGGCGGAGGAGGCTGTGTGGACAAGGGAACACGGAGCAAATTGCAGGTGTCGTGTGTAAGTTGGAAAGGATGACAGATGATATGGACAATTATACAAAATGGTGCTCGACATTGCTGGCGAGGAGAAAGGGGGTGATGATGGGGTGGAAGAGGAAGATGTTGATGCGAGCGACGACTAAGAAGATGACGAGAAAGTTGTTGACAAAATGCTGACCGTGAAGAATAACGGGGCAGATCTTGCCAAGATCTTCAGGGCCAAGATCGCATCGTACACCCACGAAGCCTGCTCTCAGCCTGGGACTGTCACGCCGAGTCCCAAGACCCATATATAACCCCAAGAGAACCCTAATATTACCTATCAAAATATAGTACTTTCCATTTTCTTTTCTACTATCCCTATATAACTCCAATATAACCTCCCAAGGAGCCGGAGAAAGCTGGTGTGCCGGTCATTCTCGACAAGGGGGATGATGCTTAGTGGCTTGTGCGCTGCCATCCATTTACCCATGAGAATACGATATGAGAGATTACGTGCATTTATATGGGGTTATCACACAACTTGCAATTCGTACCTGTGAGCCTTTAGCCGGCAATACGCCAGGGACGCAAAGAAAGTAGGAACATTCATCGTGAATTCCTTGAAATCGCTGCTCCTTTTTCGTGGGGATCATTCCTAGACCCTGCATGCGGGCAGTCTATGTAACCAATGGATCCCATCATTGGGTACATGGACCCTTAGGAGATGCAGAGTTTTGGGGGAGAAGCATTCCGTGAGAAAGCGACAGTTGACGGACACATGGTTTAAGGCTTTGGGAATAGGGTTAGATTGTTAGATTTCAATTTATGACATCAAGAAGTCTCAGCAATCAACATAGTAACATTGTGAGTGTACTACGTTACCATAAGCCCCAATGTTTAGGTGTCTATAGTCATGGCGGATTGTGTCTGCCAACAGTAGAGCATCAAAATAAATATGCAACATATTGGCAAAAGCGATTAATTAATCACCACACTTCGGGAAGGAAATCCTGAAATACTTGCGACAAGTCACGGCAGAACACCTCAGAACACCTATGAACCCTTGAGAGTCCAGGTGCTTATTGATCATCTGATCTACCCAAGCCAATAGTACAGTTCGCGAGATCAAAGGCACTCCTTGGGTACTTGGACTACTCATGCTACAGACCTCATGACACGCAAGTACCACCCACATTTTGCAAACTATATCAGTACCAAAACCCTTTTTGCTCCAACCAAAACCCCGGCCCCAAGGCCCAAAACTTCAACCCTTAGGCCTCAGTGGCAAATCATCAATACCAAGCCCCACGCAACAATAAGTCCAAAGCCCTGAACCCTTATGCGTGTTTCTTTTAAAATACTTTTTTTGAGATGCCTATGTATATATCCCTAGAACCAGCTCATAGGGTCCCCAATACGACTCGATTTCATCAACAACTGGTTGCTTGGAAGAAGCCTAAATTAAGTCACCATATCATGGGTATGTCGTGGATAATAGAATTTCCTTATCTTAGTGAAGTTATATTCCTTGACAGCAACCCAATTAACCTCCAGGCGCACCTGCAGCTCTTGTTGAGCTTTAGCACGCTTCTTGCGCTCAGAGCGTGCCTCAGACAACCATTGCATCGCCCCCGTGCTACGTCCCCCAAGGATTCAACCAAATCGAGCTCGTTCAGATTCATGAAAGCTAGTTGAGGGGGAGGAAAGCCCCTTCTCAATAAGTCTAATCAAAATACACTGAGATCTAGTTGAAACGGTCTGGCATCCCTAGAATAATGGATAGAAGTTATCCTTGTAGGGGGAAAGGGTGCTGAGTAGGATTAGGGTTGGGATTTAGGCTTCACCCTCTCCAAGCCGACCTGAAACCAGAAGGTGCCCTTCGCAGACTGCTGCAGGGGCCTAAAGAACAGCCGGCATCATTTAGAGGTCTATTTGAGGTACCCTATACTGCAACCATACGAGGAATCTACAATTAGAATATGGGTAATTCTGCAGACTTCTACACCACTGTCCTTCGCAATGGGTCAGCTAGCTGATCCCTTCGAGGTCCTCTATCAGTCCACCTCATCGACAAACCTTCCCCAACATCTAGACTGTCTCAAGGGCCTAAACTATTCCCTCCAATGCTCTTCATAATTCTACCTCCCCAACAGACCTTCCCCAATGTCTAGAATGTATCAATGAGCCCTAGTTAAGCCCCTTAAACCCACTCAAGCCCCCAAATCCTGACTCTCAAAGCCTGAAACCCTATACCCTCGTGAACTCGACCCGAAACTCGTAGGGGTGAACATTTCGAGGGCTTGAACCGTCTACACCCCAAAACCTTTCCCCCAGCTCCCCTGTCATTTTCCACGCGCTATCCAACTTGACTCTCCACCCGCCTGCGCTCTTGAAACTAAGATGCTAAATCCTTTAAACCCTAAGCCCTAATCCCGAAACCTCAAACTGTATTCCCCAATCCCTAGACCTTGATTCATGATGGCCGGGCTCCCCCACGCTGCGGCCCTGGCCCAAAGGCGCTTTGCGCTTGGAACGCTCCTGGGCCCTGCGTGGCACAGCATGCCCAAAGGGATTCGGACAAGTTTAGAATCTATGGATTCGATTGGGGTTTAGGGATCACTACATAGTGATGCGATAGGAGGGGTTTTCGGATTTTGACCGGGCATACCGTGTTTAGGATGTAGGGGCTCAAAACATCAGAACAAACCACCGCCACTATAACAATTAGTTGTGATTTCTTATCTTCTACGTTCCAGAGTCCTTCTCTGATGCAAGCAATGAAACGCCATGAATTAAAGAGAAGTTCCTAATGCATTCCCATGCAAAGTCTTTTCAATGCTTGTAACATCAACATCTAGTGGTAGGAAATAACCAGCACACCCAATGCCTTCAAATCCTTTGCTATGCCTCCCCTGAACCTCAAAACACCTGCCAAATCATTATGATTATGATTTGCAGTTGGCACGATCTTAAACGCAGTCTTGAATCTGGAATGCAGTTAGGCTTCACTCAAAAGGCAAGACCATAAGAGGTTGATTCCTAGGGTGCAGGAACCTAACATGGGCTGTCACAAAGCGGAGGCTGCCGTGAAGACCCACGGCGCATATATATATATATGCATATATATATATGTATATATATATATGTATCTGCATATATATATATATATACACACGCAGAACATATCAAGGGTTCCTGAACTGTGTCCCTGAGGTCGTACCGTCAAGGGTTTTTTCCAGTATGGCCCCAGTAGGGGAACAGCCCTAGGAGCACAACCTACAGCCCTTGTTAATCTAGGGCTCGATTACACGCTTCCATGCAAGGATTACATGGGAAGCAGTATTCAATAGTGAAAGGATGTGAGTTCCTCCCAACCCTAAAGTTGGATCCTATTGTGATCATTACTGCGAAAGCTCTGGGATCCTTATTATAGAGGTTGGGGTAACCAATTTCCTCTTCGTACTGAAGGGATGATTTAGAAGCTCTTGTATTTGGGATGCCCCCATCCAAATTAATCTGAGCGTAGCGTTATCTGTATGACAAGCTACAAGATGGAACCCTGAAGCTTACGTCCTACATGCTAGATCCTAAATCTAATGCTACGCCTCAAACCCTAAGCTTTCGATCTCATCACGTCCTCTGCTTCTTGGCCTCATGGTTGCGGCTTTCAGATTCAATGGGGGCACCTAAAGCCCCGAAGTACCTTCTATAGACCCAAAATACTCACAAGAAGGACCTGCGTACAGCATGTTTTAAAGGTGGTAGGTTTGTTGTGGGTTTGGGGTGTAGAGTGTTTTGGCTCAGGGTCTAGGGTCCAGGGCTTAACCAACTCATAGCTGCAGCAACCACTTCCAGTTTAGGCAGCAGCATTATAATCATGCGAAAAGCCCAATAATGACAACAGACTATCTTCCAAGAAATGTTGAGACTGGAAATCACGCAGGCTGCCATGCATTGAATGGTCTGCTCAAGCCTGTGGGTAGTTATGCTGAACAGTGCGTCTAAGAGACTGTCGGATAATGCCTGTTTATAACTTAGGTTTTGCTGCAATGTGGGGGCCTAAATAATGACGAATATCAGTTAGAGGTCTATATCAGATACCCAATACTATAATTACCGTTTTGAAGGCCATTTTAGGGCAAGTGCCCGGCAAAACGCCTTTCGGAAACACATCTCACTGTCTAAATCTCATTGTGTTGCAATTTCAAGCCAAAAGTACCTAAAGAATGCGGCTCTGGGTCTCAACTTTGATCATGTAGGGCCTGAGTAATTGGTCTATTTGAGATACCCTGTAATGACCACAATTACACAAAGGATAGAGCACCATAGCGTTGGCAATTATTTCGAATGCTTGGGTTCCCTTAGACACGGCACGTCAAGCAGGAGCCTGCGCTAAGCCGGCTCTTGATGCGCTTGCAACTTGCGAGAAATCCAAAGCATAAGCCCCTTCGGAGAGGGTCCAAATATCAAAAAGTCAGGTTCCTCTAAGGTGATCTAGGGGAATATAGGGATGTACATACATATATACACACATGAACGTACAGGGTTAAGGGTCCAAGTACACAACAATGAGTTACTCGGGGTTCGGGAAAGAGCAATTATAGCGCAGCTTAGGGTAAGGCTACAACACTTGGGAGCCGCAAGGCTTTTGAACACTAGACAATTCCGAGGGTCTTTTTTATTGCACGCTCTTTTCCGTGTAGGGTTGAAGGCTTCTCTTGGGCCCCGAAATATGGATATCGAAGCCAATGTGGGCCCAAGTATGTACTAAGCAGGCGCATGGCCGGTAGGAAAAACTTAAGGACCCCCTGAAGACACACAAAACCCTAGACCCTAAACCCGACCCTAAACCCTAAACCCTCAGCATGCCAAGAACAACGTAATCTACGGATTTACTTTGCATACCGTCCCCACCCTACACTCATCAAACACCATATGAGCTATAGTCTGAAGTAGTATCCCCCTTAGTAAGGCCCATGGTAGTCCCCTATATAATCCCCCATAAAATCCCCTCTATGGCGTTTAGATTATGGCTTCCATTTATGATTTCATTACACCTTTTTAATGAGGGTCCTATGTGCATTTGTTGTAGGGTGGCGGCAGCATCCAAAGTGTACCAGTGTACCAACATCGAAGCTTTTTTGGGGGTCTATCCCAAAGTTGGGCTACCCTTCGGGCTGCAGAGGTGTATTGGGAATATAAAGGGCAGAAGAGGGTGGTTCTTTTTCAGGATAATACAGAGGTTGTTTAAAGGACCTTGCCACCCTGAACCCTATAAACCCTAAACCCGCCTGTATGGGGACCTATTGCCAGACTATGCTGGTGACTTAGGTCAGTCCAAGGAGAGCTGCCTAGGGTAGGTTTGGGCCCTATGAAAATATGGTCTCTATGGTTTGATGACAATATAGTGGTTGTACTGGAAGTCAAAAGTTATTTGCAAACCTGCCGCTGATACGGTCCGATCACCCTGCAATTAAAACTTGCGTTGGCGTAATAGTACGTGTAGTGCAGACATTTTTTCGAAGCACAAGCTGGTCCTTAGACTTTTGACATACCCCCCATTGTGCAGGCCGGCTTCAAATTTGATTTGCTTCGCTCGTAACCATGTAAACCCTACATAGCTGTAATCGTAATAGTGGTACTGCTGCTAATAACACATAAACATGATAGTGATAGTTGTAGCTAAAATCGTTAACGCTCTGAAAGAGAAGCTGTAAACCCCTGAAACGAGCCAAGGCCACGCCAAAACCCAAAGCTCGCCTCTACCCACCCAAAAAACCTTTTTTGCTGTAGGATTGCTGATGCCCACCCTAAGCCCGACCCGTAAAACCCAAACAGCACACCTGCGCCTGTGGCAAGCAAAGGAAAACAGAATCTTCAGAAACTTGAAGGGGGCCTAGCAACTCATGTGCTGGAACCCCCTGTGTACAACCACCCGCAATCCAGCCCGCGGGAAAAGAGGAAAAAATCACCTTGGGGGCAAAAACAACAACAGCTATACAGGTTCGTGCTCGCACAAAAGGTACCGGAAGCCTCAAGCCTCCAGGCCCCTTCTCCCTCCTTCTTGCAGAGAGGGGGCCGGAAGCGAGAAAAATGCAGTGACAGGGAGTGCTGGAGGGGCGAAGGGGGCCGTCCGGGAAGGACTTCCCACATGGGGGACGGCAGTGCGGACAGGCAGAAAAGAAGGCCTATCGGGAGCCAAACCCCCAAGCAGCCAAGCCAAAGACGCACCAGCTTTCTGAGGATGAGCCAGCCCGCTGCATGCAACCGCCGTAGTCTCGGGCATGCGGCGAAGCACTGCGCGAGCGTTTTCCCTTTTGAGGGGTTGCGCTGAAGCTCTGCAGGAGGTGCTCCGTAACAGAGGCTGGCAGGTCGCTAGTTCGGCTCGCCTGCAAGGAGCCCAGATCCCGGAAGGTGTTGATGGCCTCCCGCCCCCACCTGCCGCAGACAGACTCAGCGACGAGAGGCACGAACCCAAACATAAACCGGAAGCTCTGCGGCCTTATTTGCTTTCGTTAGCAGGGAATGAAGAAATGGCAAAAGATGCAAACAACTACGCACTAATGTAGCAGGGACGACTATCATGATCCATTCCTGCATTTCTTGCTAGCCAGGGGTAGCCCTAGCCCCCAATCCTGACTTCTAGAATGCTTCAGGGTTGAGCGGTCAAATTCCCCAAGCTCCGCACCCCTAAGCGCCTCCCCAAACCCTCAAATGTGTCCTAAGCCTGAAGCCCTAAACTTGAAAAAGTGTCAACCATGGGCTTGTAGGCTTGGGCCCCGGGCGGCGCGGCGGCCCATGATGGCCAAAGCAATAGAGGCATCTGCTTGGGGTACTTGAAGGTGTAGGGTTCAAGCTTCTGGGTTGTAGTCATTCTAATCACATATACCTGTACCTAGAACTGAATAGAACTCAGTCACCAGGCTCTACGTACCCTTGCATTACATGGCTGCAATTGGGGTTGCGTCTACACTTATCGTTGGCATTAAAACTGCTCTGAACCGCCAAGTAGGCTTACTGTATCGTGGTAGGGCAGCGCTTCGTGAGCGCTGCTTCCAAGGCATGTAGTTGGGTTGAGGGATGATATATAGTTTATATGTTTATATAGGGGTTATTTGGGTGGAAGGGGATCATGGAAACAAAATGGAAACTACTGTATAGGATTTAGGGCAGCCGTTTTGGAGTGTAAGTCTTAGGGTTAAGGGGTAAAGCATTTTCCAGCAAATAAGGCCGGGAGCACAGACATCGGATGAATCCAGGAACTGTTCTTCATGTAACAAGCATCAGAAAGATGAATCCTAGCTCTACTCATCACTTTCGTTTTTTACGTGCACTACTCTCGTTCACCATTGTACCTGTAATGGTTTCTCCTCTCAAACTCACCTGATGGTTCAATGATTTGTTGTCGCAGTGCTTTCTCAAGCCCAAAAAGCTTTCAGGTACGTCGCAGTACACATCCACAAGGAAGTCTTGTATCAGACATACTATGTTTGTCCATACTACATTCGTCCTTAAGGGATACTTTCGGATCCTAATCATCTAATATGTATCGTTTGAGTGAGTACATCCTTGAAGCCTTCGGATATATGTTTAATTTGGTGGTAGATAGGAAGACGCCAGCATTCCATCTGGCACTGCCCACATTCATGCGCTAAGGAACCTGCTGCGCACCTTGCAACATGCCTGCTTGGGTTTAGGCTCTAGGGTTCCGGAATAGAAGACAACTAGTAACAGCAATAGCCGCAGTAGCAGCAACAATCAGATTGATCATCTCTATGTGTAATCATAAGAGCTACAAGGCTGTTTCATCAGATTTCCCCAAAAGAATCCTAGCAGGGACCCCTAATATCTGCATGCAACCTATATATACACATATTTATGTAGACGGAGGCGTGAAGGTGTCCATAAACAAGGTGCCCCAATCTAGACCCTGAAATGCCATAATCCTCAATACAGGCTCCATCCAACAGGGTAGTTTTTGTACACCCCCGCCCCCCCTCTTGTGTACATCGTTGTGATAGTCCAGGCTCCTGTCAGCAGAACCCCCCTCAGCAATGATACCAGAATGTGGTCATTCAGGTGCCTCTAAGCAGCACCGAACTCTGCAAAGGCTACTCCATCCAAGTAGTATGGAACCCCAAAATGATACTGGGAGTTCTTTTCCTGTGGGCCTATGCTGGGTAATTTCAATACCATCATTTTGTCCTTAGCTTCTCTTAGATACTTTAAACAGGCACCCGGGCTTGCCAAACCAGGACATCACTTGCATTGATAAATGTTAAGCCCTAAAACCCTAAACCCTAAGCCTTAAACCGAGGCGCTTTGGCTTAAGCTCCGTCTTTGCATGTGCAAGTGGTGGTTTGGCGATGTACCGGCTAATCACCTTCGCGTTATTTTTCAATGAGGTTGATAGTTTGGATCGTAATACCTCGGCGTC
>CAJNIZ010002046.1:0-18430 GCA_905231905.1 Symbiodinium pilosum | reverse complement strand
TTAGGGTTTAGGTTGGGTATTGCCCTCTCCCAGTAACAGTCTATATTAGGGGTCCTATTAAGGGCTAAATATAACCATATTATAATTATTATCCAACTGTTACTGAGGGGGGGCCGTACCCAAGGTTTAGGGTTTGAGGTTTAGGGTTTAGGGTTCAGGGTTTAGACCTTAGGGCTTAGGGCTTAGGGCTTAGGGTTTAGGGTTTAGGGTTTGGGGTTCAGGTGTGCAACTTGGAGGTTGAGGGTATTTCTAACCTAACTACAACTAAAGGTTTATTTGGGGTCCATTTCAAAGAGTTTGAGGGATATTGGAGGTTAAGGCTTAGGGCCTTGGGATAAGTTTAACCAAGTTATAACTGGTACTTATAGTATAACAACCGTATGAGGAGACTTTGAGGACTCATGTTGGGTCGTAAATGCAGTCATAAGTCCTAAACCCTAAAACCTAAACCGGGGGTTATAAATGCCCTAAACCTTGAAGTGAGGTTGTGCTTTTGCTCCGGGTTTACTGAATGCCAACAAGTGATTACGGTTCAGGGCTCTTTGCAGTCAGACCCGAAGGCAAAGAAATCTCTAGCCCCTCTCGCACTCTCAATGTGTATACTCGATTGTGAGATTCTCCAGCATAGCTACAGCTTCAGATCTTGTACCTAGTAATTGTTGGCTTAGTCACAGTTTGCGATTCTCATAGCAACAAATTAAACCCTAAACCCCGAACCCTAAAGACTGAAAGCTTGCATCCCACATTCGCAGGTGCAAGTCCTTCACCTTCTTTGCGCCGTCACGGGGCTGCCATCTTAAGGAGATCCCAGTTCTGGGCACGGGCGGAGTTGTTTGAATTTGGGCCAGGGCCACCTGAAATCTCCCAGGTGAATATCCAATGGGTACACCACAAGAACTCACAGACGATATCAGCATCTGCTGCAGGAGTAATGCACTGAGGAATGCAGAATGCGGCTTAAACTCCTATATTCCTCAGTTTCCATGTGATTGTCCATTTTCTTTTCCATTTGATTCTCCATTCTTGGGGTAATATCCCGATAAATCGTCATCAATCCCTTTTGAAGGGACCTAGGGCTTCTGTTTCATATTCCATTGTCTTTTGCATTTGATTTTCCATGATTTGGGGCAATATCCTCATATTTATATAATCAGGAGGGCTACCGGGGCTCAGACGGCGAGATTTGCGTTGGGCTGTTGAGGATGTGACCATGGTTCAATGGCTGCAGGCTTGCGGTTGGCTGTGGGTGGGTTCAGGGCTTAGGGATGTTTAGGGTGTAGGGGGGGCTATAAGTACCCGAGATTTGCTAATAACTAGTTATAGCTACAGTTTTGGTAGTCCTTCTCAGACCCTACGGTCTAGCCTCGTTGAGCCCATAGCTTCCAGCAGCCTTTTGTCTCTTCTTCGCAGGCTGCATACTACTTTGAGGGGAGGGTGGGTTAGGGAATAGGTTGTATGCCCTTCTTAGGTCCCTTACATGCCTGTTGTGACCCTTTATAAGTAGGCTCCCTATGCGGGGGCATGTGCAAGGTCGACATATTAAGGGAGACCGACATTTTGGGCGAGTCGGACAGTTGATTCCTTGTATTAGGGTATGCTTTCATAATGAGGGTCCCTTGAGACCCTCGTTGCACCTGAAGAGACCATATGATGACATGAAATTTGGACGGGTGCGCCTTTTGGTAACGCTAAACCCTAAGCCGCCCACCCGGAATCTACCAGGCCTTTGCCAGCCCCATAGGACAAGTGCGTCACCGCCGGGGATACTCTTGTGGACGAGGACAGGGCTACCATAAGGGTCTAAGCAATTTACAACTGTGAATAGTTGAGAAGATTGCGTGTCATCATTGCTTTGGGCCCTACATTCCATTTCATGAGATGTTTGGGCAAGCCATGCGAAAGTGATATGACGAGCGTCACGGAATGGTGACAGATACGTTGGAAGCTTACTTTGCTACATTGATCCCTTAGCATTTCGTACGAGACGAGAAGCTTTGCCAGGTTGATTTTGGGACATGGCATTTTGTTTCATCCGGACCGCGTACAGGACAAGACGTGCTGAGGAGGGGTAGGCTGTGTTTTGTCTCAACCTTGTGAGCCATGCAGGGTTCCTCAAAGATCGAGGGAACGGCTTACTACTGTTGCGCTTTCCCTGAGAGTTTCCTAGTCTACTTGGGCATCCAAGGCTCTAGGATGCGTGTAGAGTTCTCGCAGAAGAGCTACGTTGGGTGTGTGTTCAGAGTGTTAGATCTAAGAAGCTGGAAGAGGTTGGAGTCCTTCACAGCCTTTGCCGCAAACCTGTGCCAGTTTCAGCAGACACGGCTTGCTTCCTCGCATGCTGGCTTCTAAAAACGAGTAACTCGCGTGCCAGAAAGGTACATGCAGAACAAGCCCCCCCCACACACACTTACCCCGAAGCCATTTGTAGCAGGATACTGCAGTGAACTCCAAACCACGATGACATGATTCCCTGCCAAGCGTCAGTTTTCAACCACTCTGGAAAATCCCTAGCTAAGATCCGCTGAAAAGTCACCCTCCACCCTCTCAAGTGAACTGCCACCGCTTGTGTAGGATAGTCCAGCGGCAGAGCCTTGACTGCACTTGGAAGGGGTCCAAAATTGTCTTCACCTTGGGAACCGGAGCCCCAAAAGCTTCAACCTGGCCAGCAAACTCTACCGACCGTAGTCCTTTTAGAATCAGCTTTAAACACTCCGATTCCCGCATTTCTGTTTGAAACCGCACTGGGCGGAAGTAGTTGTCCTGCTTCTGTCCCGAGATGTGTAGCTACGCATGAATCTCCTGCAGTTGACAACGTACTATGGTTCACATATTTGCAACGCATGCGCATGGTTACTGGGGGTGTGTTGGGGTCCGTTGTACGGCTTTTTCCCGATTTTAAGAAACAGCTTGACACTGCTTAAAGCTTAGTAGCTTCCATTTTCTTTCCCATTATCCCTATATATCCCCTATATAACCCCATTATAGTAGTTCCCTATATATCCCCAATATAACTTACTCGCTACCAGCTCTCAAGGTCTACAAAAGCTTTTATCGCTGCTGCGACTGCACGACCACCACATCGACAACAACAGAGTCTCCTTGGAAGGTGCACGTTTTAAAAAGGACTCCGTTTGCAACGCACGGGCGCTTCTATCATGACGGTTGCTGTACTGTACTAGTCAGAGGAGGAGTAGGCTGAAGAGCAGCAGCAGCAGCAGCAGCAGCAGCAGCCTCAACAGCCGCAGCGGAAGACGAAGGGGGAGCGAGAGGAAGGGAGGGGGAAAGAGAGGGAGGGGTGGAGACAAGCACCTTTTGCAAGTAAGGCTTGGCTCAAGGCTCAGTAACAAGCCCACTCAATCTGCAATCATTTGCAAAATTACTGATGCATTGACACTCCCGCCTTATCGGGAGGGGCATTGGCCGATGGCGGATGATGGCCCTGTCGTCAGCACCCGGATGAGAGAAAGAAAGAACTGGAGAGCAAAAGAAGAACACAAAGAAGTGGAGAAGGAAGACGGACAGGTAAGGAGTCGTACATGGGGAGAGAGAGAGAGAGAGAAACACGTAGAGACAGTTATTGCCTTCTCCGAGTGTAGCAGATACTCAGCCACATGAAGTCACGACATGAAAATCAAAGGCGTCAGTGTGTAGAGTTGCGGCTATGATGTTTAGAGGCTCGGCGTCGTTTTTCGGAATCCTGATTCGCTGCAACTCCACTTTGGGCAACAGCCTACGGCATAAGTTGGGTCATTGGTCTGCGGCCGCATTCACCCCAAAAGCACTCAGTCCAAAAGATTTTCGGGTTTGGGGTTCGGAGGCTTGTGACACTCGCACGGAAGCGCTGGTCCGAAGCACACACCTTTCTTGCCGCGCAACATCCAACCCTGAAAGGCCCCAACAGGCTCGACTTTTAGCATTGCCAGGCAAACCCTCACATACGTAAATGTCGACTCTTACAAGTTTGCAATTTCCAACCCCCTGGCTCAATCACTTTCAGTAGAATCCCTACATCCTTGTTTAGGGTTTAGGGTTTAAGGCTTAGGGTGTAGGGCTTAGGGTTTAGGATTGCGGTCTTTTTTCAAAGGCGCATCCATCAGCCCTCATGTCTGTGCTCATCTTTGTGTATTTCGGCCCCATGAATTTCAAGGCCATGTACCCGATGTACCCCTGCCGTACGACCTACATAACTCCATTAAAAGGGACCCCTGATATTCTGTGTTGGCTTCCATTTTCTTTTCCATTATCCCTACATGAGCCACAGTCAATACTTGTTTGCAAGGAAACATGTCAGTAGCGGACATGGGCAGCAAAAAGGCTGTAAAGCGACAGGAACATTCAAAAGCAACGCCCCTGAGTTTTCAGTGAAAGCCCTGTAAAGCGATGGGAACATTAAGAGGCGACACCCCAAAATTCACACGACTGCATCTTAAGTGCAAAACCTTGTAAAGCAATGGGAACATTGAAAAGCGACACCGTCAATTCGGCGTCCTCAATTCGGCGTCCATTGCCTAGTGTAAGGAGTTTTTTGACCGTCACTCATTTAACCCCTATAGAGAACCCCTATGAAATTTATGACAGGTAGTTCAGGGATGCCAGTTTAGCGTGCTTTCACTTGGAGACTGTGCGCCGATCTGTAGCCTTTTTCCCGCAGGCATGAGTCTTTGCAGATATCGCCCCCCTTGAGTAGATAGAATATATGGAGTATATGGAGATCTTATTAGAATTATAATCAAATCGATATTCTATCTACTTAAGGGGGACTTGCAAACTATCAAAGTTGCAAATCTTGGGGATGGTTCGAAGCAAGGCCTCCAGAAGATAAAGTGCGGCCTTCTCAGCCCTGTCCCTACGTAATCCGTAGAACAATCCTATATAGTCCCCCTTAAGTAGATAGATGATGGGGTATATGGGGATCTTATTAAAATATACCCAAAGCCATATTCTATCTACTTAAGGGGGACAATAATCCTTTGCCTCCCTAGTATCCTTCCTGAGTACCACCTCTGCTTTTGACACCGCAGGTGCTTCCTCGGGCCTTGGCATTTGAGGGCATCCCGGTGATTCCTGGAACCTACGAAGGGTCGCACACAGCTCCATGGCTTAGATGCAATCAACAGGCGCATGTAGACCCAGCAACGAGGACCTAATGTGCTACTGCTTGACTGGTTGGATGCAGGAAGGGCGTGACAGTTTGGGGAGTGGGTACTTTCTTCAGTAGATGCAACCGAATTCACAGCGGGGGGCTCGGTATAAGTTTAAGGTGTTTGAGGCTTGAGAACCTAAGCTGCACTTGGAGAGAGATCCAAGGAGCAAAACTGGTAAGCGGGTAAGCGCTGGTCCTTTGCGGTTTTTCTGAATGGCAGTGAAGCGGTGACAGAATTGTGTGCGTGGCTGCAAGGACAAGAGATTTTGGGCTGCAAAGGTATGCGGCTCGAGACAGGCATGAGGTCTACAATGGCTTACAACTGTCCCAGAGTTCATTGCTCAGTCTTCGGGAAGTTGAGGTGTTCTTAGCTTCTTTTCGACGCTATCGCTGGTAATTGTTGTCCAGCTTGCAACAACATTGCTTGGAAGCCAGGCTTCAGGCGGTGTTTCTCATCACTAAGGGTTATATAGGGATAATGGAAAATGAAATGGAAACTACTATTTAGGGTTTAGGGTTTGTAGGTGTTGTATTCCTTTATCACCAACACTCGGTCCGGTGTTGCAGTGTAGTAGGCCCTGTTCTTTCTTTCCTTGAGTACAAAACACTTGGAAACTTCATAGGTGACTGAGATGCATCAGGTTTAGGGTTTAGGGTTTAGGGTTCAGGTGTACCTGAGGCATCAGAAATTCTGGGCTCAGTATGATTCAGTGGCCTCATGTGCAAAAGAACCCTTTTGCAACAAACCTTCGCCTTACTGGTGGGACGCTTGGGTAGCGACTACAGCAATTTCAGTTTCAGTACTGCAAAATCCAGATATGTGAAGCAACCCTAATGGGCTTTACTTTGAGAAGCAGCCCCCCCCCAACCCCGCCCCCCACCCCACAAATTATAGATATTCCCAACATAGTACCTTTGCATAAGAGAGGGAATCCGAATAGTCATTTTTAGGGGAGGGGCTTGATCTTGATTCCAGCCTCTCTAGCAACCGTCTGGTTGCAGGTCTGCAAAAACCGAAGCCCCTAAACCCTGTACCCTAAACCCTGAAACTCGGTAGTGCTTAGAGCTACTAACCCTGAAGCCTGAAAACCTAAACTCCCGACTCCAGCTCTTATCCTAGCCCAGGTGCTGCAATGCCAAGCCTTCTGCAACACCAACTCCTCCTGTCAGTCCGTCACCTACTGCGATGCCGGCTGCTACTTGAAACAGCGGCCTGGCTATGCGGTTGGGGGTTTGCTGGGCTTAGGGTTTTCAGGCTTTAGGGCTAACAGGGTGTAGGGCTTATAGGGATGACAAGGTTTCAGTTCTTTGGATTAATTGGCTTAGGGTTTAGGGTTTAGGGTTTAGGGTGAGTCTGTAAGGTTTCCGATTGTTGGGATGGGGTTTGCCCTCCCCCAAACCAACATGGAACCCCACACAGCCGCATGTTTGAAGGACAATGGTCGTTTCAGGTCCCCTTGTCAGGTTCCATGTTAGCTTTGGAGAGGAGAGTGCAGGGGACATGTGGGGGGGGCCATTGCAATCCCGCCCAGCGTCTTTAGTGAGCTGGCGGCATCAACCGGACTTGGAGCAGAAGGCACTCTCTTCCATCATGGGGCCGACCAACTGTGTGTGTGGGCCGTTGATGGACCTCAGCGCAAGGACATACGAAAAACGCTCGATCGGCATAAAATGAGACTAGTTTAGTTTGTCAATGGCCCTTTGGCCGACAAAACCATAAGTACTCACACCTAGCAAGCGTCTTGCCCCGAGTCCTGCGTGCGGAAGTTGACTAATACTATGTTGAAGACATGGTCGACGAGGACCAGCAGGAGCTGACTCGCTCCGGCGTCTTCGCAGTAGGAGGGCTCGCTATCCGTGTGCCCCCTGCAATTAAGCGGATGGGAGGGCTTAGGGTTTAGGGGGGGGGTTTAGGGGCTGAACCCTGACTAGGCGGCGTAGACAGGCCAGCATCCGGAGATTGTATACAGGCCGTCCTAGCATGCTTTGATTTGAACGGGCATGTGATACTGTAGGGTTGGGTTGTCTGTGGTCGAGGGCTGCGTGTTCAACTGCTGGGTTGCTGTGAAGGAATTCTTGATGTAGGTTACCATGAAATATGTATACGGTTAACAATAGGGTTTCCTAACTGCAGTAACTTAGTTAAAGTCCTTAGCAGCAACCCAGACTAGGTTGAATTCATATTTTAAGGCCAGGGCCAGGGTTGGGTGCATCTTTAGGGTTTAGAGGTTTAGGGTTTAGGAGGGCTGGCTTCTTTTGACTACAGCGAACAGGCAGCTTGAAAGCGATATTGCACCACTTAACTACAAGATGATGATGTCATTTTTGGGCGTTAATCTAAGACCCAGAGGTCACAGGAACACATGCAGATGAGTTACTTGCCATTGCACTTCAACGAGAGGCTCCGAATTTGTGGATTGCAGGTAGAGGTCACAGGAACACATGCAGATGAGTTACTTGCCATTGCACTTCAACGAGAGGCTCCGAATTTGTGCGTTGCAGGTAGCTCGTGATCAGTAGTTCACGACAAGTTCCCAAGATCAAACACTGGGTTTCCGTTAAGGAACTTAAATTAAGTTACCATAATGGGAATATGTAGTAAATAATGGGGTTTCCCCAATATAGTAACTTAATTTAAGTTCCTTAACAGCAACCCAGAAAAGCACCGCATGCTGGGATCCCTACTCACCCTAAAAGCTCTCGCTCCAGGACTTTTCTTTACTGGTGGTTTATATAGTTTAGGGTTTAGGGTTTAGGGTTTAGTAGGGAATACGTCAATTATATTACTAAATGGGGGTTATGTAGGGATGATACAGGAACCCTAAACCCTAAGACCACCAGTAAGTTCCTAAGGCATTGCGTAACTGCAGACCAAGCTCTCGTCCCTGAGGAGGCGCTAACTGCTGTGGAGTATAGGAACATCACCGCAAGAATGGTAGGATCAAATGGAACATGGGATAATGGATTTGGGGTTTGGAGATTATTGGTTGTTAGTAGGGAAGGAAGGACAGGGAAAGAAAGTGACACATCCAGCATGGAAACGTATTCCCTCCTTGCATAGACGTCTTAGGAGGTCCTGAGATCCAAGACTGAAACCTTGATTCGTAACCCTTCAGCAATCTGAACGCAACCCGGGGCTATATGAGCTATAGTCTAAACTCCTTAAAGGGGATTATATGGGGGATTATATTGGGGAGTACTATAGGGGTTATTAAGGGGGATACTAGGAGTTTAGACTATAGCTCATATCTTTCTGGCTTGCTTTTGGGTATCAGTACTGGATTCGTCATCATTGCTTAGAAGGACCGGTTGCGCGAGCTAAAAGTCACGGAGAGGGGTTTGAGGCGTTCGGCTCAGTTGCAAGTTGTGCCCCAGCTCAACACAAGCTGCGCCCATGCATGTGCGTGCACTTGAATATCAGCTATAGTCTAAACTCCTTGAGAGGGGGTTATGTAGAGTCATATAGGCGAATCCTTATAGAGAGGCTATTAAGGGTTTTTAAGGGAGATACAAGGAATATAAAGTATAGCTTATGTGCAGAAGCAAAGAGAAGGGCGCCAATGCTAATTGCCTGTTCAATTTAATTACCGACCACCTCAGACACATCCTCCTGGACAACAGCATGCTGACATGAATGTGCTAAATTTACCTGTTGTCGGTAGGGAATAAGGGAATAGAATCCCTACATACTCCCTACATAATATATTCCCACATTCCTTATTCTTCTTCTGGATGCCACCTCAGAAGAATGGTAGTTTCCCTAAATGAGGGTTTAGGTTCAGGGTTTATATAGCTTTCAAAATATGCTAGTCGTTATCATGGGGACCACCAAACAGGCACCAATAATTTTGGGAAACCCAATACCCGAAACCTCCCATATGGTCTTGAACAAACCTTGAATTGTGCCTCACTGAATCATCGGGGTCGGCTTACGCTAGGCCCCCACCAGCGCAACGCACCCCAAACTCAAGCGATTCCTTGTTGATAGTATGGAATAGAGGAGTCGTTGGCTATAGTAGTCCTTACCCAGTCCTTAAACCCTAAACTCTCAACCCTACACCTGTCGTTTCCATTGTCTTTCGCATGCCTTCACTCCCTACTGTTGATCAAGCAAAACTCCGGGTCCTGGAGCCTCCGAAGGGCTGGAATGGCTGCGTGACCTACTACAAGCCATGCAGAGGCTCACCAGGCCTGGATGTTCTAGTCCCCCCTTAAGTAGATAGAACATGGGGTATATGGGGATCTTTTCATAATATACCCAAAGCCATTTTCCATCTACTTGAGGGGGGACTATAGACCGCAATTTGAAGCTCTTCCAAGGGTATTGAGATTAGCTTTCATCACTTTTCAGGACAGAAACCGCTTTTATAAGGCAGTGATTGTCACTATAGGCAGACCGGGCACAAAACTCCCTGAATAAAGTACACCTTCATGCTATGCTGCATGTCGTATCTACGCGGCGTTGGCTGGCAGGCTTGAGGCAGAGGTTCTTTCTGGAATGGGGGTTTCGGGTTCAGGGCCATGATTGGCTGGAAAGACCTCAGGGGACAGAGTCCTAAATTACCGCATTTTCGAGCGATCATAGCAGGGATTAGAATACATTGGGCTTATATAGGGATAATGGCAAAGAAAATGGAAACTATTCCATAACAAGGTATATATATATATAGATGCCAATACATGTTGTTTCGATCCGCATCCTCCTTGAGCAGCCGGCGTTGCAAGCTTTTAAGAATGCGGCAGGCGCACTACCAGAAAACTCCACATCTGCGGAGAACAGAAGCACAGCCTGCACTTAGCAGCACCAAACTTGTGTAAAGGGTCTCAGCATTTGCGGGCATCTGTAGGCTTACATAGGGTGTATGGATATTACCTTAACAATTGAGATCAACGGAAAATGAAGTGGAAGTTGTCTAATAGATAGTGGCTCATATTGGTTATTTCATGTGACAGGCTAAAGACTTGCCAACGTTGTGATCCTAGATTCCTTGTAAAATCCTGGTATAGGATATTCGAAACAGATCTCAGAGTGATATTGATGTTGATAATGATTGAGGCCCCTACATTGGTGGTTTTTGTGCTGAGGGTCTCGTTGATTCGCGTGATTGTGTTGAATTCCCTCAACCTTTTGGTTAAGATAGCAACTGCTACTTCAATCATGTGCGGTCGATACATGGCTAATCCCTTCAGAAAGGCAAATCTCATGAGATTCTGGTTTATTACAGGCTTGGCTGCAGGGTTCAAAACCCAGGCTCAAATCCCTGCCTGTACTGCGTTCCGAGCCCTCCGCTAGAGAAGATGCTTCTGCTATATCGCAGGCCCCCACTGCAGACCCTAAACCCTAACTACCCCCCATCCGGAGGGACCCCAACCCAACTCGACGTTGCACCCTGGTGGCCCAGGCCCAAGGCCTCGTTCACTTTCTTGTTGTGGGAAGGTGTTAGTATTTGGTCTCGGCATGAGTATCGAGGTAGTCCTCTAGCTAGAATCCGCGTCTTGAATCTAGGAGTATCCTTGTAATCCCCCAGCCTCTATTTCAATATCCATGTTCTTTTCCATTTGATTCTCCATTATTGGAGAAATATGAATATTTATCCTTATATACCCATTCTAAAGGACCTAGGGCTTCCATGTCATTTTCCGTGCTCTTTTCCATTTGATTCTCCATTATGGGGACAATATACCCTAAACCCTGTATAACACCATTATAGTAATTTCCATTTTATTTTCCATTACCCCTATATAACCCATTATTATAGTAGTATACCCCAATATAACCCGAACACGCTCAAGGAGCCACAATCAGCAAGTTGCAAGGCTTCTGAGGGTTGTGGGTTGAGATGGGCTTCGATTAATGAAGACCCCTAATATTATAGGGTTGTATAGGGATGTTTTAGGCGTTATATGGGGGTTATATAGGGATAATGGACAAGCAAATGGAAACTAGTATTTAGGGTGTAGGGTTTAGGGTTTAATGTAGACCCCTGATTAATAAACCCCCTCCCCTACATGCAAGAGATAGTGGCACCCCAGAATATCCACTCTGCAGCGCCATCAGCCCTATACGGGGTTGCTGTTATGGAATTTGAATTTAGTTACTTTAATAAGGAAAGTCGATTATTTACTATGTACCCAGATTCTGGTAACTTCAGATTCCTTAGCAGCAGCCCAGTATACCTTCCAGGCACTGACAACAGCTCCAATGCCTCGGCGGCGGCTACCACGTCCCGGCATGCACATAGCGGCTCTACCACTACCACAAGTTTGTCTCAAGCTTCCGGCGTTCCTCCGATGCATAGCAGGGTTTAAGGGCTGTTGTGGAGATCAGGACGTGGTAGTTTCCATAAATCAAGGGACCCCAGCATAGACCCCAAAATACTAGGTATAATCCCTTTTATGGGGGACCCCCGGAAAAGGAACACCTCATTTTCGGAAACCCCCATGTGCTGATTGGATACATTAGTGGGCGTGGGAATTGGCAGTTCGTTGGCTTGTGGCCCTGATCAACACTCTGTCTCCTTGTCTTGCTTGTGCAGAGTTCCTTCGAAACTTGAGCTTTGCAATTGTTTGTAGGGTTTGGGGTTTGAGGTTGTCTCTGAAATCTTGGCAAAAGATGTTCAAGAGTGTTGTGCATCTGGGTGTCAGCACGCAACGTACACTTGTGGTACATGGTGGGTGGGACTTAGGGGACCTCTGCGAAGGGAGAGTTAGTAGGAACAAGGGAATAAAACAAATACAGGGATACCCTACAACCTAAACCACGTATATATAGATATATTTTCGCAACTCAGAACCTGGTGGATATTGCCTTGGCCGTCTCTGGTGCAGAGCCTGGCGCCATTGTACTTCGGCAGACATTCATGTCCAAGATGTGGGTTTCCAGAACTTTGGCGCGGCTTTCGGAACTTGTGAACAGTAAGGATTACAAGATATTGGTTCAGATTATTGTTATGCCAAACTTAGGTTTCAGGTGCCGCTTGAAATTTTGGCTTCCCTCGTTGCGAGATGGTCATGTGAGGCCATGCAAAGTTGCACTCTCGCTGGGCGGTTTTGGGCCAGAAGTGCAAATACAAAGCCAGATCGAACCTGCTCCAGGACCTTCATAACTCAGACCGTAGTCGTCAGCGGGCGTTCTTTTATCCCTGAATGCTGCCCTTCACTGTCTGCGAGTGAAAATGTCTAACAACACGGGAGACTACATCATGTCAAACGTTCTGTGTCAGCGGGCACGTGTGAGAGCTCTTGATGACATACCTGTGTAAAAACTCAAGCACCCAAACCCATTCAGTTTTGGACAGGATTCCCAAATTCCTACAATGGGAGTACTTCTTGTATGCACTGAAATTGTTGGCATCCGGTTTCTGGAGACCACGCAGCCATGACCTCCTCTGGCCCAGATCAGGCTTCTGATCCGGCTTAGGATGTGGGGATCGTGTCAAACCAGTTAACTGCAGCTTGACGGTCTCTGTAGCTGGATGAGATTGTGATGGGACAAGATGGTAGTTTCCCAAAATAGGGGGACCCCAATATAGACCCCAAAATACTATAGTCCTTATTATTGGGATCCCCAAAAGGGTACCCCTAATTTTGGGAAACCTCCAGATAATCTCAAGAAAAAGATACAATTTTCTGTCTCGGGGAATGTGCCGGGGCTGGGCTCATGGATTCAGGAGGAGCGCTGTGCGCGCAAATGTGGCCCATTGGTGACACTCATGTAAATGCTCTGGGAGCCGCCCTCCCCCAAACTTCCGGCAAGCTTCAGTGAGATGCCACAGGGTGAAGACATGTTTTTTGTGAGGTGATGCAGCTGTCAGTTGTTTTCCTGGCCATCTTGCAGTGAGAGTGGTGAGGCTCCCCATAGGCGTATAGTCCCCCTTAAGAAGATAGAATATGGCTTTGGCTATATTATAGTATGATCCCCATATACCCCATATTCTATGTACGTAAGGGGGACTATAGTCTGGATTGGTAGTGAGAGAAGCTGGACCTTGCTGCAATTTCGAGCTTCTCTTGCAGGCAGCTTCAGTTGGGAGCCCTCACGTGTAGGGTTTAGGGTTTAGGGTTTAGGGTATGTAGTCCTAAACATAATATTGTCCTTACATGTAATAGCTATATACATGATCCTTACATTTAATCCCTGCATATATGTATGATCCTTATATAGAACCCCTCATCTTGTCTCCAGAGGTTAGGCTACCTGTCAGGCCTCAGGACCAGTGCTTAGGTACAGAATGGTCCTGCTGAATTGAACAGATGGCTTTGGGTTTGGGGTTCGTTTAGGGATTAGGGTTTAGGGTTTCGGGCTTAGGGTTTAGGGTACTAGAAAGTCCTTTGAGGGGTTCGATGGCTCCTGGTAAAGTCTATAAGGGAAGGGAGGTCCTCTGGCCTCTGTTGACTTCTTAAAGATTGGCTCAGTTTAGTTCTGAAGAGAATGGGATGCGCAGGGTCCTCATTAATAGGATACATGGAAGCTCCGCGGCAGTAGATAAGGGTCTGGCTTCTAAAGCCTGTTAAGATCGATCGCAATGTAAATCCACTCACTGATAATGGGGAATCAACCGTCAATGAAAATCAAACAGAAAATGAATTAAACGCAATAAAGAACTGATGAGACTGGTCACATACTCAAGACCTTCCAAATCTTTCATATTATTGAGGGTCAGTGGGTCTGATGGACTACCTAGCCTGCTCAAATAAGCTGTTTTTATAAGAAATCAAAGAGTTTTTGGCGGCATCAGATTCCTCACTCCAAAACTAATGAAGCCCGGCATTCATATACCCTAAACCCTAAACTCAAAAGGTTTGGCTTTTAATTAAGACCAATAGCATTCTGGCCTCATCATATGGGCCCCCTTCAGCAGATAGAATATGGGGTATATGGGGATCTTATTCTAATATACCCAAAGCCTATCTACTTAAAGGGGACGATAAACTTTCCCGAAATTTTCTTCGGCAGAACAACTTTACCTAATTGACACCCACACCAAATACGGGGTCAATAATGTTGCTCTCGAAGCTTTACTTTCTTGCGCCCCTGCCAGTACTCGGGATGCAACATGATATAGCCATCTGTAATAGGCACAATACAGTAATTTCCATTTTCTTCTCCATCATCCGTATACAACCCAACCTATAAAATCCTAATTTCTGCAATTCATGTCTCAGCCTCCCAAGCCGTCATCCTGCACCCCTGTGTTTGGACGGATAGTAATAGAGATTATAAGGGATAACGGGTACTCAGATCCTCTTATATTCCTATCTTTTTTGATCTAACGGCCGACTTTCTGGTAGAGCATCTTGGAATTTGTTCTTTTTCTATCTTGTCTATCGAATGGCTACAGGAGTTCCGGCGGACTTTTTGGGCCTAGCCAGCCAGCAGCCGGCTTATGCGGGCATGAGAATCAGCAGGGTGGCAACAACAGATCGGTTTCCTCCAAAGTGATTCCATGGAATCTCTGCGATATGGGGCATCTTTTACTCTTGATGCATAGTCCCCCTAAAGTAGATAGAATATGGGGTATGTAACCCTTAACCCTAGCATCTTGATGTCCGTATGCTTGGGGGGGTCCCAGGCGTTGTAGCTCGAGGGTTGCTGGCGGCGGGTTCCACATGTGAGCCCATGGCATGCAACCAGTGCCAAAGGCACATACTTCAAGGGCCTAATTTGGGTTTAGGGTTTAAGGTTTAGGGGCCTAGATAATTACCAGGATTAAAAACTTTAGGGCCTTTAGGGTTTAGGGTGTAGGGGCCTAAAAAATAACCAGGATTAAATAAGTTGGGGCCTTTAGGGTTTAGGGTTGAGGGGCCTGAGTAATTACCAGGATTTAGGGGTATGACCTCAGTAAGTAACGGAGAGTCAACTGGAAAAGAGAATGGAAGATTCAGGGATAGTTACCGGTATTACTGTCCAAGAGGACCCCAATAGCATACCCCTAATTTGGGAAACCCCCATATAGAGGCTACTGGAGGCATCCATTCCTTGCTCTAGTTGGAGGAGGTTCCAGGTGGCTCATTTATGCCCCAATTATCTTGACAGCGCACAAGTGCTGCAAATGGAACCCAACTGGTTTGGGGTTTAGGGTTTAGGATGTTATGGCTACTTATAACCCAATCAAAAACATATCAGGAGTCTTTGGGGGTTATAACTGAGTTATAGGTACAGACAGAGACGGTTGTTACTTGCCCCAAACCTCCCAGTATGTCCTGGCAATCACCAGGAGGGTATACTCCCCCTAAGCCTTCATCCATTCAGGGTTTAGGGTTTAGAGCTGTCCTGTACATTGTCGCCGTTTGGAGTTTAGGGTTCAGGGCTTGCGGTTTAGGGTTTAGATTTGTTCGGGTTCGTCTGTTCCGTATTAAGGGAGTTAAAAGTTAAATTTTTCGTGTGGGATTAAAGAGCCAACCTTAAGCACTCCCATCCCCCTAATCCAGGGCTAAAGTTTAAGCCCCCCCTAAAAAAAAAGAGGAAACATTCCCGGTGTGGCAAATTTGTGATGTATGTGGAATATGTAACGTTAGGGTGGGTACGGGGTCTGCAGTATCAGGGGAATACTGCCTATATACAACTCCTATGTAGCCCTAGTTTCCATCTATTATTTTCTTGCATTTTCCATCTGATTCTCCATGAGTCTAATGGGGGTACCATAAACCCTAAACCCTCACCATGGGGGTTGGGGAGGAGTAGCAGCCTGGTGCCAGACCAAAGTTTGGTGATTCAAAGCTTGAATTTGATTCGTACTGGTATGATCCCCACTAAACCTAGATCCTCCATCTACCTTCTACTCACCATACACCCTATTTTAGGGTACCGGGAGAGTCCTGAAATAGACTGTGCTATGGGAATTGCCAAGTTTTAGCTACAAATATGTAGTTCCCCTCCAAAATACTGTTCCAAACAACCATTCAGGGCCCTGGGCCTTAAACCTTTAGGTTTAGGGTTTAATATTTATCAGACACACATACCCTAAACCCTAAATCCTAAACCCTAAACCCTAAACCCTAAACCGGTCCCTGCAGCAGTTTGCCGCCTGATGCCCGCACCAGCCGGGCAGGGCGTCTGCTTCAAATGAGCCACTGCCTAAACTCCTTTAAGGGGGGTTATATAGGGGATTATAGGGGATTACTATAGGAGTTATTAAGGGGGATACTAGGAGTTTAGGCAGTAGCTCAAATGGCACCAGGAAGCTGACAATCAGCATTCCTTACACATTTAAACGAATCTGCTTGCGTTCGAATTGCTTCTGAAGCCCTATGTTCATCGACGTAACTTGTTTTTGTCTTGTTTGATGCGTTTTCCCTGTAGCCCCTGCGCAATTAAACTATGAGGCCTATATAACCTTTATCCGAAGCAATGTGCCTAGCGAGAATGTGAGAAAAGGGTGACCATGTCAGAGCTTTCAACTGTTGCTGCTTTCGTATTTGCAGCAAACCAGTCCCAGAGCGTTGCGGATTTGCCGTTTCTGGAACCGCACCAAGCCCTCAACTGGACTAAGTGAAGTCATAACTTCAGCCCAGTTTTTTAGAGCCTCGCTTAATGTGCTGCGTTGTACATTTTTGGGCACAGCCAAGCACAGGTCGACGTGGATCTTCAGAAAAAGCTATTTGCAGACTATGTGGAGTCTAGGATCTTGGTTCACTCCTGTTCCTCCTTGCTTAGGAGTGTGCTGTGCTACTAAATCTGTGGCTGTAATTGGTGAGTGTTTCAGAGTTGTGCAAAGAGTTGGCTTCTTGACTACCACCCTAGCGTTCAGGGTACAAAAGGTCAACGGATCACGAACATCTATTTGCAACTTAGGCTGGGCCCCAGAAACAGAGTTGAACGCAGGACCTCGCAGCCTGTTTCCTGCCGGCAGATGATACCCTGAAGGGAAGAGAAGCCATGGAAGCAAAAAAATGTCATCTTGTGTGAATTCTACACTTGGCAGCTCAGGGGGTAAGAATACTGTGTAGCAGGACAACTATCGCAAGAACTTGCAATCAGACATAGCTCAAGTTAGGTAACTTCGACCCCCACCTGTAGCAGCCCATGAGCCTGGAAGTAGGGATGGGGTAAAGCACAATGGGTAAGGAAGACACGGATTGTTGAGAGGTCTAGGTATAACCCCAATACATACCTCTATTACTACAGTCATTTCCATTTTCTTTTCCATCATCCCCATATAACCCCTATAAAATCCTATACAAGCTCCAGGCTAGGAAATGGAGTGACAGGGGCCGACTGTAGGGTTTTGACGTTTGGTCGTTTCCCAGGCACCATTCCCCCAAGAACCAGGGTTTAGTTTTTTGGGGTCATTTTCCCCAAGAACCAGCTCCTTCATAGCAAGTATTCCCCTTAGTCTATCATGGTACTGTATCGGGGCTGTTCGTTAAAGGAGGGGCAGTACTTAAAGAGACGGGGCTATGTCCTGTGAGGCCAAAAACTGCTCATTTTCACCCACCTCTGTTGAGCTACTGCACTCTTGACTGGCTAGGCATGGGCCAATAGCTACCTGACGGTTCAAAGTTTGTCAGCCTTTCATTGCACATGATCCCCGATTCAAGGAGGCCTAGCTTATAAGTCGCATGAATGCAGAATGCAGGGCCTCTGCAAAGAAGAAGTCACATGTTTTGGGTTGGGCGATATATGGTTCAACTGGATATTTTTGGTGCCGGGGTCTCGGAGGTTCCGGTTTTTTTTGCACAGGAGTGGCTCGGTCCTGGTATGGCTCGGGTCCCTGGGTCCGGTGGTCCTGTACCTCTGGTCCAGTGGTCCTGTGGTCCTTTTGAAGCACTGAAACTTGCAGCCATTTGAGATGTTTCAAGACCAGCAACACTGTGATTGGCAGTATTTGAGCGTTCCAAGACCAGCCGATACTGTAATTTGCAGCATTGGAGACGTTCCAAGTCGAGATGTTCCAAGGCCAGCATATCTTCGTATCTGTCGTCGCTGTCACTCTTGGAGCCTCTGGGGCCATCCACGTTCCCAAAAAAAAAGCATCAAGTCATCACCATGTTTGCAGGAAAGGAAAATTGTACGGAACATGTTGTTTGCAAATGGGGGGGGCTGCGCCCCCCCGAACCCCCCCGCTGCTTTAGAACCATTTTTGCTTGCAATTAAAAAACATCATGTCATCACCGTTTTTAAAGTAAGGGAAACTCGTGCGGATCATGATGTTTGCAAATGGGGGGAGCTGCGCCCTCCAACCCCCCGTTGTTTGAAAGTCATCCGTGCTTGCAATAAAGCGGCGGCATCATGTCATCACCATGTTTGCAGGAAAGGAAAGTTGTGCGGATCATTTTGTCTGCAAA